>JAWLRI010000255.1:589170-618545 GCA_034781795.1 Crypturellus tataupa | reverse complement strand
TAGAAGTGCCCTCCTTAGGCAAATATCTCTGGGTGATTTGTGAAAATCGATTTTGAGGCGGATTGATTGATTTCGGGGGAGGGGAAAAGAGCACAGCTTCAAAATGCTGGGGCTCTGTAGGAGAAGGAGTGGAGGGGGCAAACCGATAGTGTGTCTGCTATTACCATTATTATTATTTGGGTGCTTGATGCTTAAAATGTAGCTTGGGTCCAAATCTGCCCGTCTAAACCTTGACAGCTGCTGGCATAGAGGTGCTGCCGACCGGTGTGCTCTGAGCGCTGTGAATAGTGGTCACTTCAGACCTGCGCGGTGGGCACCTTCCCTGGGGGAGCACCTGGCGTGAGCCCTGCCACGTTTCGTGCTCGGCTTGACCACTGCCTTTCTTTGCTCCGAGGGGATCCCTGATGCGCCCTCGTGCCAGCCCATGGGGGTCCTGAACCAGGGCCTGGGCTCTTCCTCACCATGTGGGCACCTGGGTGCTTCACTGGTAGCTTCTCCCTGTGGTTTTTATTTTTATTTTATTTATTTTTCTTTTGTGACAACCACCCCTTCTGCTTTGGGCTGACTTCTTTGTAGTCTTGGAGAGGGAGGTCCCAGAAGGGACCCAGGAGGTCCCAGGGAAGCTCCTCTGTGCTCTGGCCCTGTGCCATGGACTTTATTTCATGCTTGCTGCACTAAATGAGTTAACAGCGAAAGGGTTTTTCATTAACTCGACTTGGCAACCATATATTAGGTTGCCCCCTCCCCTTTTTTCCTCTAAAAGGGAGAAGAACATGGTTTTAAAGCAGAAGCTGGAGAGCTAAACATGGGAGGGTTTTTGGAGCTCTGTCTTTCCAAGCTCTCCCGATGGATTTCCGTGGTGCCTGCCCTCGCTCCCTCCGCGCGCCTGGCTACCTGCACGTGCTCCGCGCGATGCTGAGGGGAGATGGGCAGCGGAGCACCTGCGGTGCAATCAGTACATTAAAATCACAGCTCTGCTGTTCAAGGAGACATCGTCAGTTTCACGAGAGCAACTGTGGTGGCCAGCTTGAATACACAGCGCGCATTAAAAAGCTACTTGTGCAGAGAGCTGCTTTGCTGGGCACGGCTGGCACTGCCTGCACCTTTCATAGCTGACCGTGTCCAATGCTTCCCACTTGCCTTTAATGACTTTTTTTTTCCTGGTATGAGTTTTCATGACCTTGGTTCCAGGGATGGAGAAGTGTTACCTGGTTAGTGCTACCTGCCCTGTGTGAAAAGTAAAACATTATAAACTCCCCTCTAAGCTGCTAGTTTAGTATGCAAAGATAATTCTTACAAAAAAAAAATGCTTATTTTTTCTCTCTTTTTTGGGAATAACATCATCTTAAAACAACGAGTGATAGTAACAGAAGGAACATTTAGAGAGATGAGTTAGCAGGGCTTCTGCCTAAGCTCAGCGTGACCTTCCAAAATGCAGGATGTGATAAAATATGCATCAAGAGCTGTGTGCAGTCCCTCTATAAGTCTGAAGGACTGTACGAGAGAATAGTTTACATCAGTAATATAAAGCTACCTATTGTTATTTACAAGTGACCTCAGCAGCAGAGTAACTGGCTGGAATGGAGCAGTGAGAGCGACCTCTCTTACAGATTAAAGTTTCTCTGTGGCAATGACTGATGTTTTTGCTTTAAAAATTAAGTTCATCATATGTTTTTATAGTTGGTCATGGTATTGCACTGTCACCAAGATTTAATAATACCAATTATCAGTACAAAAGTACTTGCTGAAGAGGTGAAAATGATTGTGCCATCATTCTGAATCTCTGCCTGCTAAACTGCTTTTAAGTGCAGTCATCCTTCGTCTTAGCAAACAAAGGTATTTACTTGTTAACATTTTACAGATCTGCTTCAGAAGCAGGGAAGTTTGCTTCACTTGGCTGCAGAATGAGAGCCTTTTGACGGGTGCCTTGATGTGGGTGCTTGTGTACCTGATACCGTGGGGGATAGCCTGGAAAAGTGTAATTAGATGACTGGTGTAGTTGCTAACTCTCCTGAACTGTGGGTAGTCTATTTATTTGGATTTTTTTTAAGGTCTTGACATGCCAGTGACTTAACCTGAGTTAACTAGTTTATAGCCACCAGTGATCTCAACTGGTGAATCTTAGACTGAGACCCCCTCTACTGACTGAGGAATCTGTAATTAGCCTGCTTATAAAAGGCCTAATCCCAAACCAGCCAGTTTCGTAACTTCGAAAGACCTCACTCCTATAACTACCTAAGTTCATGCGTAGTCAGGTCCTCCCAGGACTTCCTTGGGATCCCATGTAGTAGGTAAAATGTGTAACTGCATAAACCTTTGAGAGATCAGTGGCAAAGTCTGTAGATGCCTGCTAAGAGCAAGAAAACTGTTTGACCATGTTGTTTCTTAAAAGTCCTCATCATAGAAAGCTGCAATACAAAGCGATTGCATTTTGCAGGAAGGAACTTGTCTGAGCTTGCACATTTTGCTTGTGAAATGTGCTGGTTTCAGTTTTTGAGATACAAGTATGAATTTGTCTCCTAAGCCCGAAAGGACATTAGATTTTTGTGCAGGAACAGAATTTGAGGAAATTTACTACTGTTTTTCATAACTGTGCAGTGTTCCTCGGTTGGGTAAGAGAGTATACAGCCTTCCCATAAACTAACTTGTTGGTGAACATAATGTTATCCCCAAATAAGCAGGTCCTTCGCTCTCATTGCCTGTACTGGGAGGTGCATAGGGATGTCGCAGGATGGAATTATGGCCTCTGTATCTGAATAGCAGAGACTGAAGTCCTTAATGATAGTTTAGCCACTAAAACTTTACTTCAGTGCTCTTCTTTGCTTTTCTGAAGCCGTAAACTTTATCCAGATAATTAATCATCGCATGGCAAAACGGACAAAAGCTACGTTTATTTATTGATTAGATATCTGCAGTATAAATATTTGAGCCTTAGAGCAATGTTGCTTTTTCCAAGCAGACATCTTACATGCTGCAAATGTTTATACAATTCAGTGCTAGGATAAAGCTGTTATGACTCAATCACTTAAGGCAAAATTCTGTTACCCACTGTAACTGTGCAGGAACTCTGTGGGCATCATCAGTGGAGTGTTTCTGAGTTACAATGACATAACAAAGAGTAACATTTTTATGTTTTCAATTCTTATATTAAAAGTAAGTGACAGGTCCTTTCCTTTTCCAGCAGAAGTGATTTCTGTAAATACTGGTAGGGAGCCTGCGTTGAAGTGTGCTAGTGGATTATGGTCCAGGTAGTGAGCACTGCCATTGCTTTCATTAGGGTGATGACTTCAGTGCAAATGTTTACTTTCATTACCTGTTAGTCAGCAAATGTTCTCTCTCCTGATCTGCTGAACCTGCTTTGCTATTTGAAGCCACTGAGCTTTGTTTTTTTTTTTTAGATGCAAGGATTGCCCAATGTCGATTATTCATTTTTCCAGTGCTGTTTACTTCTTAGTTATCGGCACGGCCACATCAGCGTGGTTGCACCTTTCAGGTTAGCAGTTTCTCTTCGCATTCCAGAAGCTGTATTACGGCAACAGTTCTTACGCAAACAGACTCAGGGTATTAGGCATATGTTCGGAGATTAAATTAGTGCATGGATGGACAATACGTGTATCTCTTAAGTTGCTGCCAAACTGTTTATTGTCTAATAATTTCTAGCAGGTACCTTATAGTAGTAGCACTTAGCTGCTGTAGGATAATTTGTTTGTTTACTGCCTCTCCGTTGTGAGCTCACATCTCGGATACTGTGTGTTGCACGGGGATACTGGGAAAGTAGCTATTTACGTGATGAAGTCACATGTTCAGATTTGTTACTGGAGTCAGTGCTGCAAACCTTTTAAAGTCCTACAGCATGAATGAGCAGCAGCTTTCACTGTGGACTTAAAATTGCTTGCATTACTATTTAAAATCCATTTTTTGCAAAACTTTTCATTAAAATGGGTGTGCTTATTGAGAAGAAACTTGTATCAGCAGGATATCTTAGAGTTAATACTTTTTCAGCAAAATCCATGTTCTGTTATCAACTAGTATAGAAGCTGTAGGCCAGAGGTTGCTGTTGTACAAGCAGCATAAACTCAAGGTAACTTCAGTAGAGTTGCTCTGAATTTACAGGGCTGTATGTGGGGCAGAATTTAGCACGCAGCACTTAGCTCCTAATTAAAGCTTATAGTATTACCTGAGTAATCAGGCACTCCTAGGATCTCCAAGAAAGTTTCCTTCTTTGTTCTTTCCATTTTCCTACCATCTTGCTGCATGGTGTTGCAGCTTGCCCTACCCATGTTATGACTGTCGTATTTGTGTCTCAGAGGAAGTATTTTCCAGCAGCATACCCCAAATTGCAAAGTAGGATAATTTTGTGGCTCCCAAAAATTTTAAGGACAGTTTCTAAAACGATCTAGCTTTTAATCTTCATTTCAAAGCAAAATAGAAACTACAGAGCATATGCAATTACAATTTCTAGCTATTTTTAGAATCCTGACATGTTTAGTTCATAGTAAAATGATAAAAAACAAATACTCTGCACAGAGGGACAGTCGGTTGCCAAACCAACAGTTTTTGCTCCAGCTATTTAACATCTAGGTCATATATGTTTCGTTCCTTCTTTTTTCTTTTTCTATTTTGGGGGAATCTAATGAGACCCTAAGTTTCATGATAGCTAGAGGAGATGCAGAGAAAATGAGACCTCTGTATCGGGCGGTTCCGGCTGCAGTGTTTGCTGCAAAGCAGATCATATATCAGCAAGTTTTAATGTCCTCCAAACACACATATCCTTTTGTTTTTGAACAGGTTAAAAACAGCGGAGTTGGCTTGTTGAAATGCTCATGTTTGCTTGCTACGCTGATAAAGCTGCCTTAGTAGTGTGTTTTTTGTTGTTGTGTTTTCTCTCTTTAGAACATGGTGAACAGTAAAGTGGTGTTAGTTTTCAGGAAATATTGAAGGGGAGACTGATGGAGTCTGAGGAGTTCACAAGTGTTTTTGGTCACAGTTGCTGCTTAGTTTTAAAATAATCACATTTATTTCTTAAAAATAGGCTTGCAAAAGAAATTTTCGTGTTCTGTGTTTTTAAAGGGTAATGTGTGTTCACTCACCATGTGGTAGCATTTAACCCATATTGTATGAACTGACAACAAGTCGCATTTAAGCTCTGATTTATTTAGTGTTTCAAAATATTCCTTTTTTTTTTCTTCCTCTCGACATCTAGTACAATAAATGATACATTTAAAGTTGTGTAACGTTATGGTGTCTTTAGCTGTTTTGCCTCTTTGTTACAGAGATACCAGGTTCATGAATAAGCATTTCCACCCCCTCACCCCCCTTTCTGAAATAGTTTCCTTAAGAAATAGCTCAGCACTGAATGTTGAAATGATTTGTGGGAAGAGTTATGAACAATAGCCAGGGACACGACGTGTCGTAAAGAATTGCGGGGCGAGGTGTTGCTGGCTCTGCTGGCTGAAACTGGAGCTGCTGCTTTGATGGTCGAGGATGTGCTTGCAGAGACATTTTTTTCCCCCTCCTTATCCCCCCACTACCCGGCGTTGCCTGAGACTTTGCCTATTTTAATCAGTGCGTATCGGCTTCCCTTGAAGCAGACCATGAGGTATCTGCATTGGTGAGCTTGCATCACTATGGTAAAACCATGAGTCAAGCTGCCCAAGGATTGACTTGTTAAATTTTCCTTTAGATTTTTTTTTTGAGCCCGTAAGACTTGCATTTTTAGGCTTTTGTTTTATAGTTTGCCGTGGTAAGCATGTGTATTTTGGGTTTCTGGGTTTCGGGAGATGGAGCTTTAATCAGCGGTGCCGAGATCCGCAGTAAATTGCAAGAGTTAGCTCCGTGCCGCGTGTTGTGCGAGAAGTTCCAGCAGTCAGTGGCGCTCCTTGGTGAGATACCAGTTGCTCACCATCTGTCTCCCACAAGCCTGTCTTTTTACCTCGGAGCAGAAAAATACTCCAACAAGGTTATTCGGATGCTGAGTATCGTAACTGTGTTTCTTAAAAGCTTCTTAGCTCCTAATTTCAATGTGATATTTGAATACTAATTTTTAACATTTGGACAAGGCAAATGCTGTGATTTATAGAAGTTGAAAGGGGCAGTAAACACTGCCCTTCCAGCATTGAGTACAATTTCTCCTCCAGTTTGTATCTGCTTACATGAAATCCAGGAACTGCCCTCCAGATTGTTATGCCGTCACATTGATATATCCTTGAATAAAGTACCAGTTTTATGTACTTTCATGTCAGCTCCTTTGCAGTATTCCCTGTATAACTAAACCCATAGTTGATTAACAGAATACTTTATTAACAGTGTATAACAGAATACTTTTATTGACAGCGTATTTAATGGCTGCGTGAGTACTTATTTTAAGAGTGTTTTAGAGAATTGTGTTCATCAATACTGAGAAAGGCTATAAGAAAACTATAAATAAACACTTTGATTAGACTTGATCTGTTTGTTTAACTTCCTTCACTCTTCTCTGATGAAGTTTACCTCTGTAATGAAAGCTATGATCTTTGATGCATAATTTATATTGACATTAATAGTCATACTTGGAGAATGTTACGATGCCAGTTTGAGAAAACTTTAAAATTATTGCTGATAGCCCTGGTCCTCTTAAGTTCAAACTGATCTGAGCAGAGAGAAACATGACTGTAAGTGGTATGATGAAATAATTCACTACTTCTCCCTGTGGCAAGCGTACTGGAGAGGAGAGTTCACGTTATCATGAGTGGTACATACCGGGTGTCAAATGACTTGCCAGACACAGGGCTTCACTTCTGAATGACTCCTTCCAATTAGAAAGTAATGGCTCTGAAGGGATCCGCTGAGTAATTGGAGTCTCTCACTTCTTCATGCCAGGAAGTGAATATTTGCGAATGCTATTTATCTGTCTGTTGTATTTAAATGAGCTGCAAAGTTGCAGGTAACTCTTGGGTAAGTTTACAGGAAAAATTGCTGTGTGGAAGTTACAGGATTAATGGTTTAGCAGTAGGGATTAAAAATAGTCTCAGCAAATTACCCTGTTGATACTGAAGCCAGAATCTGTTAATGGGGTTACAAGCAGATTGGTTTATCAGTCATTTATTTTCTAGGTTGATTAGGGATTATAGGTTGCTGTGTATTTTTACCATGAAAGGAAGTAGTGCAAAAGGTTAGCATCACTACTATTTCACAGTTTCATACACTTAAAGGAATTTTTGTGTAAAACATCCAGACCTCAGAATTATTGTCTAGACTGTGACAAGTCTCTTCTCCCAGATTTTTATGCTGTAAAGTGGATGTCTAAAGGGCCGGGGCATTGTAAAGGCATGGCTTGGCTTGCAAATGGTCTGAAAAATGGAGCAAAGGCAATGGCACAGAGTGACCTATGTGAATTTTACAGATTAAGTACTTAATTTCAAATGTCTGTTGCTGAGGTGTTTTCTCGTGTGTCTCTCACTTTCTTACTGTAAGTGAAGACCTTAATACTTTTTTTCTTTTTTTTGTCATAATAATATACGTGATATGGAAGGGCTAGGGCATGAATGTGGGAAGGGCTTGGTGGAAAGTCTTGTAACCGTTTTTACTTCCTTGCCCCCGATGGAAATGAGGAGGAGAACAAGAAGAGGGGAAGTGCTGAACTGCTTTGAAAAGAGGGTGGAAGATATTAGTTAAATGGGTGATCCGTAGGGGACTGGCCAGTCTGGCAGCCTGAGAAAAGGGGAAAAAAACAGGTTCCTGTAAGAAATTAAGCTAATTCCTTACCTCTTTAAAGTCCATCTCCTTTTCTCCCCTGCAAAAAGCTTGTGAAAGCCTCCTGCAGGTTCTGGGACTGGTGTCCTGGGGTCAAGGCTTGCATCACCAGAGGCAGAGAAAGATAAATGGTTATCCTCTTAACACTGCTCTTTTGGGTACAGCCTGCGAGTTTTGCAGCTCCCGGGGATGGGAGATGAGGCAGAGCATGATGACTAGTGGTAAAGGATGAATCGCTTGGAGCAGGCTGGGGCAGTGGCAGGAAGACCAAGTTTGTCTGGTTTGGTTTGAACCCACTCTCTCCCAGGATGTTCATGGAGACATACTTTCTCTTAAACTAAACTCCGTTTAACTCTTCAGACTAGAGGAGGAAATGATCACAAGTGTGAGTCTGATAGCTAAGAGTATGCTAGACATGAAGCAGATTGTTGCCGTTCTTTCAGATTGGTTTTGCTGTGCTTTTCTGAGTGTATTTTGCTCTTTGGAGAATACAACCCTGTGTAGAAGGCTGAAATCCCCCTTTTACAATCTAGTATCCAAAATGAAATTTACAAGTGTGTCACAATAATTATATTTTCTCTATAATATTTAAAAAGGAAAATATTTGTGTAGGTTTTTCCACATCCATATATTCCAAAAATATGTTTAAATAATTTTAAAGAGGTGACATAAAAATACTCTTTAAACTAGAACTTTATCTCAAACTTTTCTCCTCCAGGGTTACAGCCACTCTGAGGACTCTGACGAATAGATCTCCGTTTGTGTAACTGCACCCCAGTGGTTAAACCGTGTGTTGGGGGTAGTAGAGCAGTGCCAAGAGTTGCTAGCTGACTTGCGAGGTCTTCTCAACTGTTCTACAGCTGGCATCAGCATGGGTCTCTGTAGAGGCAGTGAAGGGCTACTGTGGGCAGCAGTCAGTGTGAAAGCTAGAGAAGAGGAAAATGAAAATTAGCAGGCTGTGAGGAAAGCAGAAAGGAAAAAGCAAAGCAGGATGTAACAAGACCACCCAGCAATAATAGGAAAAAATATCACAGAATCACAGAGTGGTTGAGGTTGGAAAGGACCTCTAAAGAGCATCTACTACAACCCCCCTGCTCAAGCGCGTGGCACAGGGTGGCATCCAGAGTTTAGAAGATCTCCTGAGAAGGAGACTCCACAACCTCTCTGGACAGCCTGTTCCAGGGCTTTGTCATCTTCACAGGAAAGAAGTTCTTCCTCAAATGTTTCAGCTTGTATCCATTACCCCTTGTTTCGTTGCTGGTTACCACCAAGAAGAATTTAGCTGCATTGTCTTCCCATTCTCCCCTCAGGTATTTGTACGTGTTGATCAGATCTCCTCTCAGTCTTCTCTTCTCCAGGCTAAACAGGCCCAGCTTGTTTAGTCTTTCCTCGTAAGGGAATTTCCACATAGTAATGTGTGTTTGAGAAGGATTCATGTATGTCTAGAAAGACTCCTACAGGGCAGAGAAGAAGTTTCCCCTACACTAAAGACACTTGGTTTCTGTAGATGGGTGTCTTATTCTAATATCTTAGGCAGAATCCTGTCATGATGACTTGAGGTGAGAAGTTGTGTTGCCCCTTTCATGGTGGTGGTTCTTCATGAGCAGCAAAGCACAGTTGAGAGCTGTGGAGCTCTTCAGTCATTGTGCCCACTGTGGAGTTACAGGATTTCACTGCCAGTGATGACATAAAATATCTTATTTTCTGTGACACAGTCCTGCCTGGTTCTCTCTGCCATCCCTTCAGAAGCACGAGAGTGGCCTGGGGAATGGTAAGAGCCGTGTAGGGAGGGGATGGGGAGAGAGCTGGTGTCTGTAGATTGCCTAGTGCTGTGTGAGGCTGCTCCATCACCAAGGGTCCTGTGAAAAAAATCATTAGAAATAATGGTAGGGAGACTAAGGAGAGGAGATATGAAGCAGGAGGATAAGAGGTGGGCAGAGCATGCATTTCTTACTTGTGTGAATTAATGCTTCTCTGTAGTTAATTTTAAGGACCTTAATAGTTGGATCCCACTGCAACAATTGCTCAATTTCTGCTTTACAGTGTGATCACTGTTTTCTGACCACTGCGTACTTCTGAACACGACAGTGTCAACAGTTAAAACCTGAACGTGGTAGAGACTTGGCATGAGTGGGTAGATGTGGCATGTCAAACATAAGAGTTTTTGGAGGAAGAATATGAAGTGGAGCAGGTTTGTATGAAGGAAGAAAGTGGGAGAGATCAGTGTTGCAGGGTCACGATAAGAAGAATGGGACTATGCTGAGAAGCCACGGTGCGTGCAGAGGAGGCGGAATGGCAGGCGATCTGGTAGCAGTCACCTAAAACGTCCTCGGAAAATGAGAAAATTCTCATGAATGGATAGAGTTTGTAAGACTATCTAGATGTACTGAAGCTGTGTATCCCCAAACCCAGGCATTTAGAGAAAAAAAAATATATATAATAGGGAAGTGTCTTGTTCATACCTGTCTTCCTGTGCATACATATGAATCTGTCCTGAATGTGCGTTGTCTGTATGTGGCTTTTACCATTGCTGTCTTAACTCTGTTCAAAACTGGAAGATTGGAAGAAGAAACAACTAGAGTTCCTCATTATTTCTCCTTTACAATGCTTAAAACATTAAGCTGTTACTCTCTCTTAAATGATGACAAATGTTGTTCCTGGCAGGTTCTTTGTAAAACTAATCAGTTTCTTTTAGTAACAGTCATCCTACAAACCAAACCACAATGTGAGGATCAGGATAAAGGTGCATGGGAACACATCAGGCATCTGCTTTTATCCGACACAAGCTCAGAGGTTTAG
This sequence comes from Crypturellus tataupa, assembly GCA_034781795.1. Lineage (NCBI taxonomy): Eukaryota > Metazoa > Chordata > Aves > Tinamiformes > Tinamidae > Crypturellus > Crypturellus tataupa. The sequence goes on along the minus strand of JAWLRI010000255.1, from coordinate 608,015 downwards.
ACTTACAAAAGACTATAATTATATTGTCTTGATAAATCATAACTGTTGTCATACAGTGGCACCCAGTAGCAATGATTATCTAGTTCTGCTGTTCGGGGCAGTGTGCAAACACCCAGAATCAGTCCTGGCCTTGATTATATCTTCTGTGTGTGCATATGGTTATATGGATTCATTAATGGGTCATTAACATTCTTCAAAGCATATCTGCCATCAAGTTAATGCTAATAAATGTCTGTTAATTATCATAACCCTCTTCGCAATAACAAGTTATCACAATTACATTTACTGCACACTTTACGGGAGAAGAGCGAAGCCAACTTGAGCATTTGATCCTCAGCTGGCGTTTGACTGTGTAGCTACAACACTTGGCAGAAAGTTGGCACGAGGCTCTGTGGTACCGAGCGCCTCGTGTGTGTGCGTTCGCGCTGTGGAAACGCTTGCTGCTCTCCTGGGGGCTGGTCTCTGTCTGCGCAGGGAGCACGGGCTCCATCCTGGCCACTCCGTGGCTCCTGGGATGCAGCATTGTGTGGGGCGCTGCTCTGCTCTTCCTTGGCAGAGCTTGTCTACTGCCAGCACATCTGTGTTGTCCAAGGAATTAACCTGCTAATTACCTGGAAAAATCCAGGTAGTTCATCCATATACTGACCTTTCACAGAAGTGAAAGTGAGACAGTGTAAAGTCATGGGAGAGACAGGGGCAACCAAGGAGATTTGCCTTGTTGAGGTACCATGGGTGTATCTGTGTGAGTGCAGTGCTCACTAGGTGGTAAGGCATTATGCATGCAGTTTTCCTTCAGTGCAAAGATGCTCTGCCTTTTCAACTGCCAGTGGACACTTTTTGGTAATATGTCAGTGAGACCTCTACATTTAATATACATGTACGCAAAACTCACTTTTATGCGTTTTCTGAGCAATGCCGGTAGCAATGAAGTGGTGCCATAACCTGTGGACGTGTAAATGTTTTTATAATTTCTACTGTACAATGATCAGAAAATAAGAGTTGAATTGCTATAGCAACTAGTATCATTTTGAGTGCAGGGACTAACTTTTGCTCGGTTACTCTGGATTTTATTGGTGTTTCTCCACTGAGTTCCGTCACGTTAATTTAAATTTACATTGGCGTATGTGAGATCAGAGGTTAGCATTCAGTGTGCTAAATATGCACTGTGGCGTATGAAGTGTAGCAAGAGGGGGAGAAAATCAGCTAACTGAAGGAGAGATGTTAATGAAATGTATCCTGTGCCTCTGCATACTTTTCAACCCTTGTACTCACAAAGTCAAGCTCAGTGCAAGCACAGGTAGGCACAGCCTCCAGGTCACACAATGGGGTCACTTATCTCACTTTCTGATTACATTTCTCTGTCGCTTGTACTGCCATGTAGGTTGGTGATGAATTCATTGCTTCTACGTAGTAATACAGCTCTTGTGCATGTACTTGCACATGCACTCCCACAAAATGTAATCTTCAGAGCCCTCACTGAATAATCCATACTGACATTTGTGAGCACTTACTGCTCATCTGAGGAGTCTCACTGGCTTCAGAGACACTTTTTCTGGAGCAAGAGTTCGCCAGTGTTGGCAGTGGTGGCCCGGGGTGTCCCCGCAGGGGTGGTACGATTGCTCGGTAATCCCATGCTTGGTATTCCTGGCACCCAAAAGGAGGTGCGCGAACTGCCAGGCCCTGCCTTGAAAAACATGACGCTGCTCCTTTCGCTTCTGTTACTGATGCAGGCAACCTGTTTAAAACTGATCAAACATGTACACTGCCTCTAATGTTGCAGGGAAGAGTGTCTCCTTGGTGCTCCGTAATCACTTTGAGCACTTTATATGGCAGTGCACTGTAATGTGTTGTTTGCCCCCTCGTCTCCTTTGTGTATTAAATTCTCCCTGATCGTATGCTATCACTACTCACAAATGTGGGGTGCGAGTCTGGCTGAGCTGGTCCACTGTATTCAGGGAAAATACGTGCACATTCTGTGAATGTTTTATTTAAAATACCATTCAGCTGTTGAGATAAAAATGGTACAAGTCTTGAAATTCATATTTTAGGTACCAGGGAAATCAAGATAATGTTATTCTCATGACATCTTCAGGCAGATACAGAGATTCTGTATGTTTTTGTAGTTATTTGAATATGACAAAAGCATGCCTTGTTAAATGTTGTTAAAGAAATGGACTTACTTGATGGAATAGCAGTGAGCGTACAATACAGTTAATGCCAAAGGCAAGAATGCAATTTAATAGTGACTTAAGAACCCTGCAGTTGTTCAGTGTTTCTGCTTCTCTTGCCTTGATAAAGAACAAAAGGTTTTCCTTTTTTACTACCTCCAGTTTTGCAGGAGAAGGCTGTTTGTAGTTCTCTAGTTCTGAGGTTATGTATGAGCAGGCTTCCTAACAGTAACCCTTGCAAATCTGTGTTCATTTTTTGTAATATAAGCGTGGTAGTAGATGCCTGTACACATGAAAAAAAGTCACAGGTTTATTTTTAAGCTATAAAGGTGGATATGTGGTGCTGGCAAGAACCAGAATGTACCCCAAGGCATCTTTATGTTGCCATTTCGGAGCTTTTACACAAGTAAATTTTACTGTCCAGGTTAAAAGCCAAATTCATTGAACCGAATTAATCTCTGTTTCATTTCCAGTGTTCGCAGAGTTTAACCAGGGACAAATGTAGCTGTTTTGTTATTAAAGGATGTTATTGATTTGATATTTTTAAACTAATATTAAAGCGAACTTGAAATTGAATAGGTTTTGAACTTTTTGCATGGGGTTGCTTTGCTTCTATTATTAAAATGGTTGTAACTTTTTTTTTTAATGAGCATGCTTGCCACAAGTACAAAGCTTGTAATTTAATACTTGTCTTTAATCTCTCAAGCTGATCCATGTAGGCAGATGCTAGTGGCTACTCAGAAACCTACTGAAGTGACTGCAAAGATTTGCTCATGTCTGCACAAGCAGGGATTTAGTTTCAGAAACAATTAGCAAATCACTATCGTCTAATTTTAGAGTTCAAATATTTGCTTTATACATTCAAGAGAGGAAACTGCTTCTCTTTGAGATGTCCATAACTGTGGTGAAAAAAACAGAAGTAATTTACCTTAAGTAACAGGAGAAACAGCTCTGTATGCTGCACAGAACTGCTGTTTTTCTGGATCAGCATAATCCATCCATTAGTTTATGTATTCAGAGTCCTCCTGGAATTGCCACAAATCCAAGGTGTCCCTGAGTGCTAGATTTAGCACTTGAAGCTCAGATTTCGTTTTTGTATCTATAAAGCATCCAACTTCTTACAGCTCCCTACTGGCTGTATTTTTCGAGGAGCTCCGGAGCTCTGTATTATTCCCAAAGAAGTCAGGTGTGATGTATGCTTTGTCGAAGAGTTTCAGGCAGCCCAAATGATAGCATTGCCCTTTGTCTTAAGGGAGACTGTCAACTTCAAAATGGCACCTGCCTGAACCTTTTATCCCTGCCCCGTTTAAAAGCATAGTTATATATGCTATTTAATAGCAACATACAGGCTGCTGCAGATGTGGGGGGCCATAACATAGAAACATTAACCGATGTTTCTATGCAGAAACCTGCAGAAAAGCAAAGAACCTCTGCAATGAGGACCCAACCAGAAAGGTAAGCAGTGGCAGTGGAGGCTTTTGTTGTGCATTTTCCTCAAAAGTAGTGAGGGGGAGAAGGTGAAAGAAGGTTTAGGAAAGCTAAAATATTAATCTGGGTAAATGAAACAATGTTTTAAACACACAGGGCTAACAGCCTAGGTGAGATCTCCCTTGGTTGCCCCAGCTGACCTGGTGGGTGGCACAAGCGGTGAAGGAGGGAAGAGCTGGTGGCAGTCAGGCTGGCCAGGGTCCTCTTCCCCAGTCCCCTTACCTCCACACCTATACAGATGTCTTTCAGCCAGAAATTTCCTTCCCCTTGCAGGAGGCATTTTTTTGACACTTGCATGCGCCCTTCGTGACACCACAGAAATGACTATTATTCTCTGATGTGCAGTAGGAAAATTCAGAGGGAAGCAAGTCAGTATTTATTAAAAAGTAAATAACTCTTCCTTCATCAAAAGATTGGAGTGCTTCAACATTAGTTTTAGGGTGAGTATGTGTATTTGTTTTAAATACTAAATAGCCTTAGTTTAGAAAGCTCCAGGTGAAGCAGGTCAAATTAGCAAGTTTGAAAGGTTCAGGTTAGTCCAATATGGTGTGTTAGCATTTTCAAAACTGTCCTCACTACAGTGTCCAGCATACCCAAGCTTCTCTTATTTTCTGTTTGCATGGTCTCCATGTGAAGGTGCCAACACTAAACTCATAAGCAGGATGCATGGGTTGGCAAGATCATGGTTTCAGTGTTTAGAGACACTTCTGAACATGGAAACTTGCCCACTGCACGAATGGAAACCTTTCTGGTGTTAAAAGCAAAGTTCAAACTCCAAGGTGATCTTCAGAGGATAATAAATGCACCCTCTTATCCAGCCAGAAGTAGTGCATATGTGGTGATGGCATTTTTCCCACCCCTCAATGACACCATGACACTGATACCAGTGAAGAGAGAGTCAGCTAAGACCCTTTCCTTAGCATGTTAGATGTCCTCTTGGACTTTGTAAAGGTAAGGAAGAAAGGGTTTGGTTAGGGTGTAGTAGCTTTCAAACATACTCATAAACGTTATATGGTCAAAGCTATTTACTTACCAAGGTACAGTTAGATTTAGCTGTCCGAAGACGCTAACAGGCAAGGGATCCAGTAGTAGTTACTAGTGGATCATCATGCATGGCAAATGCGTGTTTGAGTTAATTCATGGAGTTTGTTACCTTAATGATAACTTGGAGAAGCATTACAGTTAATATAAAAATAATAAAAAGTTTGCATGCTGCTTCAGATTAGCAAGGTCTGTCTATTGAGGCAGGGGATTAAAACTCAACAATTCTGTATTTATATAAAGAGCTGTTATGCTGATGTATTTGGTTTATATGAACTTTTCTTAGGATTGCTTTCCTTAATTGTGTGTGCACTTGGTTTTGAATGTTAGCTGGCTATATGGATTTATATATTTATTTATTTTTAGACATTTGAAAATATTTGGTTTATGGGGACTCTACAGCCTGGAAGACATTTCAGGTGATTCAGAGCACCGTATTTCAGTGCAGTTTGACATTGAATTGTGCCTTTTGCTTGAATGCCTAATGCTGTAGTTTGCATTCCTCATTCATCCTTTCAAGCCCTGTGGGTTAGTCTTCCCAAGAGCGATCAACTGCATTATAAAATACCGGCTGTGGTAGACATCCTAGTGAAGATGCCCCTCATATGCAGCAGCACCCAGAAAACAGTGCAGGTGATAAGACCTTGAAGCTACAAGTGTTGAGACCTGTTTGAGTTAGGGAATGCTTTGAAGTCTTCTGGTGGAAAGACTGCCTCCCCTCCCAAGGTCTTTGCTTTCAGGTGAGTAGGTTTTGCTACCTACACTTTACAAGAAATGTAGGCTTAGCTGCCACTTTACAAGAAGAAAATACTTCCTGTGGAAAACAAAAATTGCACTAAAAATCCTGCCTTGAGTTCTCCATTCTGAGTCTTTGTTTTCTTTCATCTAGATAGATTTGATGTACCTGGTTTGTCCCACTCATGAAGTTTAAAAGAAAACCCCCACTACTTGAGCTGGGGGGTTAGACTAGATGATCTGTAGAGGTCCCTTCCAACCTTGACTATTCTCTGATTCTATGAAAATACTTAGCTAATTATGTTGACAAGCTGAGAAAACCTTGGGGAGCTGGGAGGTGGCAAAAGAAGAGAAGATACGTTTACAGTGTCCTGTTACAGTGTAGGATCTTCTAACGTTTTTCCATCAAAACTTTGGCAGAAGTTTCATTTCAGCTGTTGGATGACATGATGCCCCAGTTCAATATCTGAATAACTGTGGGAAAATACCTGAATTACCTCCCTTTGTTGACACCATCTCATTCTCAGGTCCTGACGTAAGTGTTCTGTAGTTTTGTCCTAAATGTGTACAGCTGGTCTGGTCTTACTCCTTCAACAGGTAGAGGTGAATGAAAGCTTTTTTTTTTTTTTTTTTTTTTTTTTTTGTTTTTAACCAAGGCATGTTTCCTTGATTAATACTAGTGCTCTGTCTTCAACAGAGAGAAGGAAATCTCTTAATGTCTCACTGCCATCTTAATCTCCAAATACAATTTTCTGCAGCGCTACCTAACTTAGGCTCTCAGTGGCTCTTAACAGGTTTTCTTCTTTTGTTCCTGCTCTTTAGAATGAGGTATTTGAAACTTGTTGCTGCTTGCATTTTTTAACTCGAAATTTCAGTTGCTAAGTGAAACTTCTGTTACTCATATAAGTTGTAAGGAAAGCAATAACAGCATCATGTTTCTTAGTATTCTTGTTATGCCTGCTAGGAAACTTTTAAGGAAATATATAGAGCTGTCACAAATCTTAAGAAACAGAGACTGGTTCTTGGAAAGAGAGACTTGGATAGCTGATGAAATCGCAGCCTTTGGGTACTGTGGAGAAGTGAATGGAAGTCATTATGACATTATGGCAGAGAGAGCCTGATCTGCCAAACTGTCAACTTTTGATGGACATGGTATCTAGTGACATGTTGCTACGTGAAAGCCAGCCAGTTTCTCTTTCTGTCAGCGCGGTGTTGATACTGCCAACTGCCTGCTACACGTTCAAACTATTGCGGATGGAGAAGCTGCTGATCAATACGATAAATGGGAAATTTGTTTGGTGATTATCAGGCTTTTATTGATCTACCTTTCAGTTATGGGTGTGTAATGCTAGGAAATAAGTGATTGAAAGGACTAAAGTATTGAAAACAGCTAATTTTTCTGAATTTAAACATAAATATTCTTAACACTTAATAGCTGGCAAGATACAAATAGATTTTTGTTTACTTTGCAGTTAGTTGCATTTGGGAGCTCACTCAGTAACACCCTAAAACTGAGGGAAGAAAATCAATAAGAGTATCAGGGAGTCTGTTTGCTTGTTTGCTTTTTAATATTTAGTATGTTTGTTTAGCGCAGCACAAAATGAACAGCCCAAAGAAATGATTTTACAACAGTGCTGTGAGTAAATTCCTTCAAAAATTAGACTAGAAACAGGTTCAGAAAGTGAAGATGCAGCAAAAATAAAGAAAACACTTAAAAGAACAAACACTGACATTATGCAAGATAGCAGATGAGAAATGATTCAATAACGGTTACAAGCATTCATACAACAGGGGAAAAAAAAGACACTTCCACTTAATAGTATCGATTCTACGTTTGAAAAATGAACTGCAGTTTATTGCATCCAAACTGTCGAGAAGGCCATCCACAGATACAGGGAAAAGTGTGATGTGGAAGTTTTTGATATGGGCTTAGACAACAAAGTAATATAGGAGTAGTAAAGGACTTCTTAGGTCAAGTCATCTTTTATTTAATGCTTGTTCAGAGGATGCTGTCTTCTCATAGTGTTGATTGAATATATTTGGAAGGTTGAGAATATTTCTGCCATTGTATTTGCCATATGAGTATTGTCTGTTAAAGAGAAGATCAAAGCTCCGGATACCTGTTGGCATCCTTTCATTATGATTCTTCGAAGGGAGAGTGTGTGTGTGGCTTTTTTCTTTTACTGCATCATAATTTCTATTTTTTGTGTGTGATAATTTGTCATCTCTTCAGCAATTTTACCCATTACTTGGGTAAAAGCTGTAAAATCTGGAAGGCCTATAGATTCCTGCATTTACAGTCCTGTGCCCTGATATTAAATATTCCTATGTTCAGAAGAGCTGAGTACTTAGAAATCCCATTGCAGTCAACGGAACAGCAGTAATAAGCACTTTGAAAAACAGGCTGTCTTCATTAGGCACTTAAATGTAATGTTTTATAGAAATATCTCAGATTTGAAAACTGTTCCTCTAAATTAGTAACCTAGTTAGTGTCTTCAAAGTCCATTAATAATTAGAAAAAATATTTGCACATCTATATGAAAATTTAAGCCTTAAAGAATTTTTTTGTTTAAAGCAGATGAGTAAAATTTGATAGTGCGTCTTAACATGTTGCCTTCTGAAGAAAATTGTGAAGTTTCATGTAGAAATTTCTCATTTCATTTTTTAAACACGTTGTGACGTGTTTCTATTAACATTTGACATGTGCATATGAGTAGCTCCACTGGACTTCATACAAAAAAAAAAAATCTGATTAAGTTATTCATCTGCGTAAATGTTTGCAGAATTGGGGTTTATATAAAGTTTCAGTTAATTACTTAAGAACCAAACAAAAAGAAATTTAATAAATTTAAATATATAAGTATCTGGAAGCCCGTATCTACAGCACAGCATACCTGATGTATTCAGTTTCGAAAAGTCATTTTAGGTCATCTGTTTTTTTCTGTAGAAGTAAAAACGGTAACATGGAAATAGAATGGATTTTGGCATTAAAAGTTTCATTCCTGCTACAATGGATACATTCATAAACCTTTTTATATGGAATGAGGAGACAGATTAGGCTTTCTCTTATGCAAGGCACTTTAATACACTACAGTTTATGTGCATCACTTATTTTCATTCAGGTGATAAACAACAAAACATGCAGAAATGTAATGACTACATTTTTTTTCTTTTTGAAAAATGCTTTCATAAAACAGCAGTTTTAAAATATATACCATGATACTGCCATTCAGCATGGACAAATAGTGGATCTCGTAATTTCCTCAAACAATCTAAAATATTTTTATTGAATTTTACGCAGGATTCACTATGAACCCATTTAAATAGCCATTCTGGGTAATACCTGAAAGTTTAGTGGTTTTGGACACATTTTGGCTTGTTCTGCAGACAAAATGGGGCATTTTCCAAGTAGCAATTAAAGCTTAATGAATGTGGTTTCAGTACACTGAGAGGTAGACAAAAACATTTTCTTCAAAAAAAAACCCTTTCATTATCTTTCTCCCTTTCTCTTCCTGCCTCTTCCTCTGCCCTAGTGTAAAAGACTTTTCCTCTCTAGCTATGCACTGCTTTTTGCTTGTCACTACACTGAGATTGTTCTTTATACAAAAAAAAAAAAAAGTCTGTGAGAAGACATGTAAGAGCATAGCCAAAATTTTCATAGGAATCTTTAAAACTATCTCCCTAACTCTCTTTGGTTACTTTGAGATTTTCAATTTACACTTCATTCTTTGTCTATCTGCATACCTATTGTGTGCCTATGTGTACAAATATATAAAACTTAACTGTATTATAACTGATTTACTTTAACCCTGTTGCATTAAAGGTAGGCAGTTGAAGAAAGGTTGCTTTAGAGTCAAGTTTAAGTTAAATTTTGGGTTGCGGTACGTTTTGTGCTTTAACTTCCTTTCAAAACGAGTATTACACGTAACATTTCGTAAGGGTGGAGTAATGTCTGAATTAAAAGGTCAGGCTGGCTCACAGGTTATATAGGAAATGAGATGTGCCCTCGCATGGCTGGGCACGGGAGTGAGCTGGTCTCTCAAAGACGTTTGCACCGTGGAACTCGTTTGGCAAGTTATTATCAAGGTAAAACAGGGTAATATATGAAGAGGTTATGACATAAGCTTCATGGCATAAGACAGCAAATAAAAGCATGAAGTTAGGAGAACAGTGTTGTAAGGAAAGAAGTTGTTGTCTAGTTCTGGCTTATTTTGTATCTTCTAAACTTGGGACCATTCGTCTGATCTCATGTGGCTGTTCTTATGCTGACATGATATGATGCTCTTATAAAATTATCTTTTCCTAGGAATCACTGCTCTAGCTGCTCAGATTTTAAGAAGCTCATATGATTGTGCCTGCTTCATTATCTTAATACCCAATATGAACAATGTACATCATAAAATAGCTTTTTACTCAAAGATTGTTTAAAAATATTATTGCTGCAGCTAGGCTCTATCTATCTCAGCTGGTGTAAAGCCAGAGGATGCTTGCAGTGCTGCTGAAACTGCACGGAGGAATATGACAGTCACCACTGGTGACCTGGCAGCGGTTGCACTTGATTAGCTGCAGCCTTACAAAGGCTGACTTACAGCGGAATCAGGTTCATACCAGGAACAAACACTGCAGTTTTAGAAAGGCAAGAAAACTTTGCTCTGCAGCTTACCTTCTATGCTTCATAGAAGAATAGCATTATTAAACCAGCAACTGCTTCCAGGTCTATTCCAGAGAGACCAAACATAACGTTTTTTTCCTCAGTGATGAAACACGAGAACATTAGAAGTAGGCAGATCTACTGCTTCTCCATTCACAGGAAAGCTGAATTCAGGACTAGCAAGCCAGTTTCCCGTTTAAATCACTTGATTTGTTATATTGTGTTCTTTTTTCTCAGAACTGGAACTCAGATTAACAGAAAAGATTGCTTTCTTCACCAGCTGAAAAAAAAATGTTAGAACAAACTTCATGGTAAGACACTAACAGAATAACTAAAACCTCGTACACGAATGTGCAGCTGTCAGTTGTTAGTCACGTTTTTTTAGGTAAGTGATTTAGCAAAAATAATTGTAATGCTTCTGGGAAGTCTTCCTGCGAGTGCTAGAATTGATGGGTAAAGAACTCTGATTTTGTATGTGTTTGTATTTGATCATTGTGGAGAATCTCTCTGGAAAGATTTTTATTGTACTGAATGAATGAGACCAACTTTTGCCTCCAGTCTTTGTTCTCTCTTGTTCGGTGAGGTACTTCAAATGAGGAGCGCCTTCAATGCCCAGCAGCTGCATTTCTTCCTTTAGGCTTTCACCAGTGGAGAACAATAACAATAACGTGGAGATAACTTAATTATAAAATGCATGGATGTTGTTTCACTTATTTTGAACAATGGACTGGAGACATGGGAATATGAGTCAGTGAAGCAAATGGCATTCTTCTAATGAAGAAGCATTTACAAATGAAATGGCTTTTAATTTCAGTATTTTTGCATTGTGCTAAAGATACGTTGTGTTTTATGCTTTTGAATTTAGCGTGCTTTTATATCACAAAAGGAAATCATGCTGGCTTAAATATTTTTGGTTTGCAAATGCCTTATAAGGAAATGTAAGGTGATACAAGCTGTTCTTGCCCTTGCCCTTTCCAATTAAGTTAACGTATACAGAAACTTGGTTCATTTTAGGCTTGTGAATAATACTAATCTAATTAAAAAAAAAAAAAGTGATTTTTTTTTTTTCTTCTCTCTTTTCCTCAAGAAGTTGCAGACTGCAGTTAAAACTAAGCTGGAATATAAATTGATACTTCTGCAACACAAGTAGTTATAGCATAGTATCACATAGCCTAGCAACAGTTCGGTATTGACATAACTCACTGCCTTAATTAGCTGCTAGCACATAGGTGTGGCAGTAAAGTGCATAAAGCTATTGCACATGCTTCTCATAATTTGCATGTGGTGTTTTTATTTGCAGTGTTAATATGGATGACAAACGTTATTAACTTATGATAATTAAAGTGCAAATCTATAATTTTATGTCATCTCTACAGTTTGTTTTACTTTAGGTTCCAGGAAACATTACAAATTCTGAAAAAGCTGTAAAGAGAGGTTACTGAAAATAACTTGAGATTTAAATTAAAAAGTCTTTAAAATATTTACTGTTTGTGTCAAGAAATGTATAAATATCTATGTTATTTTGAAGAGGGGAAAAAACACGTAGGAAAAATACTGTAAAATTACTATTCAGGTAGATGTAGACAGTAAATATGTCCTATTCTTTTTAATGTTTTAATGATTTAAAGTTATTTTGTTAAATTAGACCTTGTTACGCTGATATGGATCTGGTCATTATTTCTTTTTGGCAGGATTTGCCTAACAGTTTGCCTTCATTAATGGCTACCAAGTGACTCCTAGGAAATAATTAAAATTTCTTTTAATAATGCTCGTAATATGATGACTGTATTGTTGCTGGAAAGTGAAATCAAATTGTTTGTGTTAGCCACAACATCTCTACAGATGAGTCTTGCTGTATCAAACTGAGAAACTGTTGACCTTGCAGTAAAAGCACCACAGGCATAGGTGCGTGTGTGTTTGTAAATATGCCAAGTAACCTCTCCAGTTTCTTTTCACTCCAGAAATCTAACAGTGTTTGGGTATTGAAGCACTTTAAAATTTCAGATATCTTTTAAAATTCTGCTGCTCAAGGAAGCTAATTTAATTGCAATCTTATGATTAAGTAGGTACACTTTTTCCCCCATGATTCCCTTTTCCACCTCTTGCAGCTCTAAGGCATTTTACTTGAGCTCAAAACTGAGACTCTTTTGATTGAAGCACTGATAATAATTTTCCAGGTTCGTCCTGCATTACGAAGCAGTGTCCCCTGCAAACCTCGCCATAGCAAGCTGTAATACAGCCCAGGTAGCTGTTGCAATAGGAAGATATGTGTATGTATGGTGGTGTTTTTTTTTTTTTTTTTTTAAACCCAGTTCTATTTGACTTCCTCAATCTGAGAGTTTTATTTGCCAACTATGCTGCACACTGACAATTTGTATATATTTGTATAAAGAAACAGCATCAAACCAATTTTGCCTTGATTAGATGTGTTCGCTTGACTTTGCCAGAGATGCTCCATGCTGTGAGGTTGCTGTTTTGCAGCTTGCCCTTAAAGATAAGGCTTGCTTTAAATTCTCTGGTCACATGCGAAAACAACTCCCTACCCCTAAACCAAAAGCGACTGTGCTACAAGAACTGACCCAGAGGCCCACAACCTTTTCTCTTAACACAGCAGCAGATGGCTTAAGTTTTGGTATTAATAGCTGCAAGAAGAGTGTTTAAACTCTTAGACACAAGGGAGGTTGATGCTCTCCCTTGTCCTCTCTTCTATGGCACTCAGTGGCCAGACACTCAAGGAAGGGGTGTGCCAAGGTTTTTGCATGGTAACTCCTCTTGAGATGCTCTCCCAACTTTGACCAGTTTTGCAGCAATAGGGCTCAGCTGAGGGGTTTGCAGTGACTTCCTAAATTGGAGATTATGGCTGCATCTTTGGTTTCTTTGCCCTCGATGGACTTTTCTTTCATGAATTTGTCTATTGCTCCTAAGCTTCCTTTTAATTGATTAGGTGGTAAAGGAAATGGAGATTTAGCCTCAAGTAGTTAGAAATACTGCTTATAATTTTGGGGACCTTGTATTTCAGTGGATCTGTGGATAGCAAACTTGGTATGCGCTTTAAAAAAAAAAAAAAACCTTGCATTTTCATGATGCAAATAGAAATAATTGTAAATATTCAAGGAAAATAAAATGGCAATCTGGTACTTAGAAAAATTAAGGACTGATATCTCCTTTTTCATGTTGGTTTAAATGTGTAGCGACTGCACTGGAGTCAGTGCAGTAAATCTGGTTTGACACCCATGTGACTCAGATTAGAATTTGACTCATAGTTTGTAACAAAAAAAGCTTTGAGTGTGCCTAAAGCTCCTACGAGCTGGTGATTTCTCTGCTAGCCCAGTGATGAGAGATCCTCCTGGAATAAAAGAGCCTATAAAACCATCAGAAATGGGTTCCCGAAGAGCAACAATAGCTCCCTCATGCAGGAGGTACTTCTTGCACCAAGGTCACCTCTTCTAATGAGCCCCTGTGTGGAGAATTTTCTAGGCATGGGTACAGCTGGGAAATTGCTGCTACTTTGGCTGCAGACGTGTAGCAACCTTGTCACTAGCAGCCTTTGGGAGCTGGAGTGACTGCTGGGCTGCCCAATGTCACCTGAGTGCCCAGACTGGCCAGTGGTGATCCAGTCATCCAGGAGGCACAAAGTTGGAAGAATAAAATTACCTCTTATCGGTCCTTTTGACTTGTCCCCAGCATATGGGGAAACCTCATCTTCATGAGTATGAAGCTGGCAAAATGCTAGAGTTTTGATACAGATCTTGGTCCAGATCTTTATTATGTTCTGCCATTATTGGGACAGTGGATTGGCCTGCTGACTTCTACAGAATGCTAAGCAATTCCCAGCCCAGATCTTTCCTATTCCTGGTTTTGGTGCTAGTGTTTACTGCAGCTGCCTTTAGCTGCCATGCCCAAGGCAGGCCAATTTTGCAAGTGCCAGACTGTGTGAGAGACAGCAGGTCTGTCTGCTCCATCCTTGCTGTACTGCGTGCCCACCACAGTAGAAGAGGCAAATGTCTTTAATCTCGTGGCATTATCGCTATCATTCTAATTTTATCCAGGGTTATAGTTTGCTAGAAACATTCTGGCAGAAGATCAAGGTATTTTTAGCACCATTCAAGACTTGGAACATTTGTGCCCCATTTGCACCATGCGGCACCTGGCATGTATGACAAAGGGCCCACGTCCATCAGGAGAGGTAGTTAGTGCCTCGGGAGATATCCTGGGGCATTTAAAACAGTTCTGTGATTGGGTTGATCTTTCTTGATTATAGAGCTGATAAGTGAAGATGCTTTTAATATTTTATTTTACCTTTAGTTTTCCTAATTCCATTAAGTCTAGTTGCAAGCATTAAGGGAAGTATTTGCAAGCCCAGATCTCTAATATTAAGTACATAAATCAAGCTTTTTGGAAACAAAACAAAGTAGTTTATTTTTCCTTTTCGAACATGCTCAAATCCTGGAAAGCAAGCAGTGACTATGTATGCTGTGTACTTCTGGCATCCACCTAATGAATTTGTAAAAGGATTATTCTGCTGCCTTGCATTAGACACTAATAGGCAAGCTGCCTTAGTCTTCTGAGATGAGAAAGCAGTGTTACAGGTGAGGTGGAGCAATAAAGGAATATCACATCTGCTCAGTTAAGCTATGGTGTTTCCAGTTATGGTTTTATAAAAGACGACTGGGGATTGTTTCCCCAGACTCCCTCTCCTTTCCCCACCTCTTCTGCTTTTGCAGTCTGGTGTTTGCAAATCAAAAGGTATTTTCCTAGACTTTGTGGTTGTTGGAAGAAGCATGAAATGCTATTGAGTGTCCTCTAAATGCTCAATAGACAAATAAAAATTCACAGCTATGCTATGTTTTAAAAAACTCTTTTGAGCCTTTGGCTATCTCATGATACTTAAGTGCTTGACTCATGAATTTTATGTTCAGAGTTGGCAGTGCTATAATCATCATATTAATTATGCTTTATGTGCAGATTTTAAGCATACCTCCTGTTGGATAGTGTACACACCTTGACCTTACTAATAAACTGAATTTAAAAGCATGTGGGAAGTTCATGAGGTACTAGAAAGTCTATCAGTAGAGAGGCTGATGGAATGAGGAATCATGGTTAGCATTTCATAGTAGAGCTGTATTTTAAGAGAGTGACATTGAAATGAATTATAAGCCCAATACAATAGATGTTTCCATTAAAAATGGAAGCATTTATGACTGGAAAATAAATGATTATAGATACAGTACTGTGTGTGTGAAATGAGACAGAGTAATAATAATCCCATGTGAGCTCCTCAGGATTTTTTTTTACCACCAGTCTAGTTTTGAGACTGCATTTTTTTAATATGACATAGTTTTTGTAGAAGGGGAATCTTCTCTTTAGTCGATAAGGACACACTTTGATAAAAGTGCAGGCTCCTTAAAGAAGTAAATATAGGTATGCTTATCTAGATGTGCTCACGTGCTTTTTTAAAAGATCCTCTAAAGTATTAGCAAATATGGTAGCTGACTTGTAAACTTGCCAAAATTAGATTATACCTGCCTAAAAATGTGCTTTAGGCAGTTCTTTTCAATTTAGTTTTGCTTGATACTACTGAAATAGAAATATCTTTATTTTGACATAACATTCTCAGCTTGCTCCTTTTTATTTATATACTCTAGCACTGCCAGTAAAGTAGTCATGGAATACTAAAGATAATATATAGTTATAAATGGTTTATTTTGATAGTAAGAAGCATCAAGTAACTGAAGCAGGCAGTCATTTAGATACAGAACAAATATATAATATTACACTATCAGGTCATGATTATTTAGCACCGTCCAAGGTATATAACAGGTGAGTCATGAATGGGTGACACACAGAGAAGGGAAAGCTATAAAAAAAAAAGTGAAACAAAAAATATGAGGCTGTTTCTTAACACACATTGCTAAGACAAACTGCGTTTGTATGTTAGGAATAGAATCACAAAACATCCAATAATGAATCAGTCATGCAGTAATCCATGCTTATTTGTTGTGTAACAGGTTTAAGGATTTAGCAGCGTGGCTCAAATTCTACTTTCAGAATTAGAGAGTCACAGTTATATGGTCCTTCTGCAGTGGAAAATCTACTCGCGTAAGTGTTGCCCTAAAGAGTAAATAAGTATTTGTATTTGCAGAAATGTGCAATATGTGATGTAAAGCAGCATGTACGTGCCGGCTAAAGTTCGCTTGGAAAGCCTTTAATTCAGAGCTCTATGCCTAGGGATAGAACAAGACTAATCCCTTTAAAAAAATCAGTTATGGGATACTCACCAGTAGAAATCTTATACTTTAATTTGATGTTCTGCCTAGTCATCTTTTTTTCCAGTTGCTTGTGAAATTAAAGAAAAGTGGAGGGAGATGTTTCTTTTGGTGACGTGTAGTAGCACTTTAAACAAAGTTATTGTTATTCATGTTTGATTATTATAATAACTTGTAAGTGAGTAAAACTATCTGGAAACCTTTCAGAAAACTGGCACTCTGGGCTTCAGAAAAGCAATGGCACAGGTTTCTTCTCCTGAAGGAGGCTGGTTAGCAGGGTGGTTGAGAGCAGCACTTGTTCCACTGCAGCCAGGGTTTTTTAGGAGGTCTAGAGAAAAGCCCTGAAGGTTGTCTGAGACAACCATGTAAGAAGGAAGGATGGAGGAAAGGACTGACATCAGTGACATTTGATTAAGGCTTTGCTCCTTCCTTTACTATGCAGATCCTTTTGGATAGAATAAGAGGAATTCTGGGTAGGCAAAGGAGGGGATTAGTTTACTGTGGGGGCTAATGGAAAAGAGTCTTTGTTTTTCAGTTTTGCCTAGAGATGAAAAGAGGAACTTTGACTCCTTGAAAAGGTGAAGCTTGACTTTATAATGATAATTTGTCCATAGAAATTATTTGAAGTTAGAAAATTTGGCACTGTATAAAAGGTTTCAGGTTCCTGCCCTGAGGAATGTACATCCCAATTAAAGCATAGCAATATGTGATAGATTTCATTTTGGAAGATAATTTTGAATTGTTTATGGGGTAAAATTATGGGGATGGATATAATAATGCAAATGTTTTTTAATGCATCATTAAAATGCAAGGACATAAATGGGAAAACTATACAAAAGACGCATGAATTGCTGACCACACAAAGGGAATAGGATGGAATTGTAGAAGTCCTTGAAGGAGAAGAATGATACTTGAACCTAACATGCAAAACATTTGACCTGGATGTTGGCATCCTTTTGATTTTTGGGGGGAGTGTGATGCTGTTAGTAGCAGGGTCTTTGAATAAACCAAGGGGATAAGATACGGGGTAGGCTGTGGAAATTACTTTACTTGCTGCAGAGTAACAGAAGACAGAAATTATTAGTGAATAAGCAAGTGATTGAGCAAAAAGGACAGAATGGGAAAGGAGAGTTACAAAGGCCGAGGGGATTCAGCAGCAGAAGATGGAACAATCCAGTTGTGAACTTGGGACATGATAATGTAGTACGGTGCTGAGCAGTAACAAAGAATGAGGAAAAGCTGCTTAATTAGTTCTTCGTATTGATTCTGCAATGGCTGGCAGTGCATTAGATTGGGGGGGGGTGGGGGGGGAAGGCCACTTAGAGAGGGGTTTCTAAAAGGAATAAAAGAGAAGAGGAAGAAAGCTATGTACAAGGAGGCCCTGAATCCAGAAGTACTTAAGTATGTGTGGAAATGATCTTGCGAATGGGAAGCCATGGAGCAGGGATTGAAATCATGCAGGGGAAGGAGAGCCCAAATGGTAGAATTAGTCATGAAGGGCCCAAACAGGTTTGAGAGGAAGCAGGAGGTACCTATGGAAGAAGCAGAAAGTTTTAGGGAACTGATAAAGCAGAATTGCAAAGCAGAGGGTGAAGAGTGAACAGAAAGGATGTGAGAAACTCTTCTTGGTGGTGGATAGTGATAAGAAAAGGGGTAATGGATACAAATTGAAACACAAGAAGTTCTATCTCCATGTGAGGAATAGTTTCTTTCCTGTGAGGGTGCCGGAGCCCTGGCAGAGGCTGCCCAGAGAGGCTGTGGAGTCTCCTTCTCTAGAGATCTTCCAAACCCGCTGGATGCCACCCTGTGCCACGTGCTCTGGGTGTCCCTGCCAGAGCCAGGTGGTTGGACTAGAGAAGTGATCGCTAGGGGTCTCTTCCAGCCTCAACCATTCTGTGAAAAGGGGCCTTTTCACAATGGGATAAGAGCAGCTCTAAGTAGACAGCTGAATGCCAGGGATCCAGAAGGGATTTTGCAGCCAGGCCAGGAAAGCAGTGTGCATGGGAGCAGGGAGGCGGTGTGGATGACGAAGGTGGGGTGGAGTAGGTAGGTAGGTGGAATTAAGAAGGTCAGTGCCAAAGAAGTCTTGTGTGTGTGTGAGGTGGAAGAGGTTATATACCACAATGGAAGGTTAAGTGAAGTGTGTATAGTAATAATATTATCTTGAATTTTTCTGTTGCAAAGAGCAGTTGAGAGTGGAACGTGTTTGTTGTGTATATGGTACATAACCCCATTTCTTTGAAAGGGTAATTAATGTCTAACTATAATATTCAGTGATGCAAACAAATTTGTACTTTGTGTGTCTTAGGGTGTGTGCAATTCATATTTGTTTTGCCAGTTGATAGATCTATCTTGGAAGTTGTAATATATGGAAAAATAAACAAACCAGTGCAACAGCATATGCAGTAGTGTGTGTGTGGCTTTTTTCTTTTCTTTTCTTTTCTTTTCTTTTCTTTTCTTTTCTTTTCTTTTCTTTTCTTTTCTTTTCTTTTCTTT
>JAWLRI010000255.1:548531-589070 GCA_034781795.1 Crypturellus tataupa | reverse complement strand
TTCTTTTCTTTTCTTTTCTTTTCTTTTCTTTTCTTTTCTTTTCTTTTCTTTTCTTTTCTTTTCTTTTCTTTTCTTTGACAGTTGCTTGGTATTTGTTACTGAGCCTGTATGTTCGGAAGTACAAAGGGAGAGTTGCCCCCTTTTCCAGATCTTACTTCTTACTGCAGTGCTCTTATTCCTGTTGCTGTAGCACAAATTGGATAGAAAGGCCAAAGATGAGTTTGGGAATGGTTTGGGGACAGGAAGTCCCACTTGGGTGTTTTTTTTTTTTTTTTTTTTTTTTTTTGACTGCAGTAGAGGGTGTAACAGAATCATTCCTGCAGTCTCTGGCTTTCTTTGGATATCTGGGGAAATGACATGTGCATTGTACAGGAGTAGATTCTAAATCTTGGATTACGTAGTAAGGAAGGAAGGGGAAGTATCTATACCTATTAACAGAAGGGAAGTGGAGTTGTTCTTTTTTAAAAAAAATAAATAAATTGTTGAGGGTTATCATGTGATATCTGTGATATCTCAAGCTGCAAAACTGTGAGGCGGGCCTTGCTTCGTGCAGTAAGGACAGCAGGGTTATCAGGGCTGGAGAGGTGGAGCTCTGCTGATGGGAGCCCTGTGTGGAGGGCAGGGTGGCTCCCCACAGGCAGTTCAACACTTTGTACCACAATAAGGCAGACCAGCTGACAACTGAAGGACTTGGTTTTAAGTTCAGATTCTCTTCTCTTGGCTGGGAGCTTTCAAATCCAGAAGAAGTCATCTTGTGCTCTGTATTCATTTGATATACAGGATCCCATTGCTATATGTTAGCATTGCTTCTCTTAGGCTATAGCTGCTTGCTTTCCTTTGCTGACTGTGACAGGCCAGTACAAGTTTGGTGTACTTTGCAGCTGGTTTTATCACATACACAGTGCAAATAGCTTTTAATGATGAGAACTATGGAAACTTCTCAAATGAATTAATTGAATAATGAAACAACAGGTGTCTCTTGGTCTTCAAAAATGCTGTTGAATTTACAAACTTGTGATTCCTTGTTTAAACTACTAGCAATCATCTATCTTATTACCAAATCTAAGACAAGCTCCTCATCACAAGATTTGCCCTGTGGATCAAGTAATTTTAAGGGCACTGTATTTTTAGCAATAAGAGAGTGAAATGAAAATGTTTCTGAGGCAGTGGCTATCTACAGCTTCGCCTTCAGCACTGTGCTCTCCTGGTCTGGGACTCGTGTCATGTAGCCAAAGCCGTGCGTGGTTTGGAGC
The DNA here is from genome assembly GCA_034781795.1 of Crypturellus tataupa. NCBI lineage: Eukaryota > Metazoa > Chordata > Aves > Tinamiformes > Tinamidae > Crypturellus > Crypturellus tataupa. The sequence goes on along the minus strand of JAWLRI010000255.1, from coordinate 587,817 downwards.
GCAGCGAGTCCTAGTTTGCTGTTGATGTGACCTGAAATGCAGCTTGCAGGGGTTTGGGGTCTCTGAAGTGCACAGAAATGAGCTGTGTTGTGCTGTGGGCATAGTCTACATGCTTGACATTCAGAAATGTTGCAGAGAATGGAAAAAAATGTGATTGAAAGTCTTAATTACCTGCTTAAGTTCTTAAATATGTAAGAAATCTTAAAATAGATGTAGTCCATTCTGTTTTGTGCTTTTCAACAGCTTACCATAAAATACTCAGCCAAAAAAAAAGAATGAGCCAAACCAAAACAGCAACAACAAAATCGAAAGTGAATTTTTCATGTTGTGTGATTTGTGAGCACATTTTGTGTTGCCTTTCTGTGCTAAATAATGCTACCTCCAAAGGTAATGTTTAACAGGATGTTTTATGGCTTACTGCATATAATTATGGCTGCTTGTATTCCAGGGCACAGTTCTTGACTCTCCCTCTCTTTCTTGGTTCTTCTTTATTTTTAATGAGATCTTTTTACACTCTTTCAAAAATGGAACTTTGAAAAGAGATGATGAAGTTAGCCCCAAAACTTGTCCCAGTGCTTTACTTTTTCTACGCTGTATCATAAAAGAATTGTAAGCAAACTGCGTGTCAGTTGCTGGTGTTACTTCAGAAATCTTTGTTATTGCACTAAAGCTGTAACAGTTAATCAAGCAACAGTGCTGTAATTCTAAATCTGCTAACAGGTTAATGCTTGGCAACACTTATATTTATAACATAATGATTTTACTGTAGCAATTTGGGCGGTAGGATGTATTAAGAGAAAACAGTTTATTTCCTGGAATTCCCTAATTCTCCACACAGCTTCTTTCATAGCAGCATATTGTAGGAATAATCTTTGTCTTCTATTGACCTGCTGTACACATAACTGTAGCCAGTAAATGTGCTTTGTATTAAATGCTTAGCTACTTGTGTCCAGTATCTACTGCGGGTAAGTTATCACAGTGCTGTATGTATGTACCAGGGAATTGGAGTTTGTTCCTCATTGCTGCAATTGTTCGTTGTGACAGGGAGGAATTTGGGCACTTAACGACAACGTTGCTTCAGTTGCTTCGGGTAACTAAGCTGGGGTCGGAAAGAAACAATTCAAAATGCTCACTTTTAATTATGCACATGTCCTTTGCCCATTCAAATCTTGATTAACAGAGCACAAAAGCATTCCAGTTTTAGCTAATGGCATAGCTTCTCAGTTGATACAGATTAGTATCATGGCACTACATGCAGTTACAGCAGCTGAGGATGTGGCTTGTATGTAGTTTGCCTTGATAAGGGCAGATGAGATCAAGAAACTGTGTGTGCATGCGTGTGAGCTGCTGCATTTAATGTCAGCTGAGGAGCCAGTCTCTATTTTGCTGTATTTACTGTGAAAATAATATTTATTCTTTTGTCATGACACTGCATGATTTTTTTTAATCTAAAGATATAAGCATAATGGAGCGTATTGGCAGGAACAGTTTGAAATCAGCCTCTATGTTGCAGATTCAAAATGGCCATGTTACAAGTCCCTGTAAATTCGTTTGTAGTGGAAACCCTAAAAAGATCATTAACTATAAAAGCAGGGAAAATACTGTGCTGTAAATATATACACACACACATATATATATATGTATAGTATGTATCTCCATAGACATGCACGAATGGACACCATCAATGCCATTGATTTGAATAAGGAAGTAATATACAGTATTGCGGTGACTTTGTTTATATTTGGAAATGAGTTATTTTTATTTTGATACTGTTGGAATTGTGGACAGCTCTTTAACTTTTAATTTTTAGTGCCTGAAAAAATGTATTACAGTAAAGTAATTCACTTCACTTGGGTGTGGCAAAATAGGAAAATACGTTACTGTTAAAATGAAGTAAAATGGAGCCTTTGCTGAACGATTTTTAAATCTAAAATGATGTTTATATACAGAATTAGCAATGTCAAAATAAGTGCTTTTGACTTTCCAACATATATCATTAGTGACCCTAGGAAAAAAAAAATCACATCTGCACTAGTTCAGTCCTTGGCTTTTCTAGGGCTGATCAATAATCACATTGTGTATTCCCTTCCTCCCCACCCCCCCATGAGGTCAACTTTAACTACTAGTCTTTATATGTCAGAAAAAAAAGGACATAGACTGCATTATGTATTAAAAATGTTGGTCTTGGTGTTCTTTTTGGATCTAAGTTACTGCTACCCCATCAAAAATCAGACTTTTTCTTATATTTTGTTGTTTTTCAGGAGACCCTTTTCCCTTGTTGTGCCTTAGGGGGCTGTATGGAGAGTTCGAGGGAGGAATTTGACTGGGGATGCTGAACTTCCCTATGGTTTTACTATTTAAATGGATCCTCTATTGTATTGTAGAATGTGACAGTAACAATAGGAGAAAACAATTTCAGGGCTTTTCGTCTGGATGATAACACAGCTGCTGCAGTGAAGCCCAGTTAGGGTTGACCAGTCACATTTGGATGTTTCTAATTAAAAGTTCTCATTTGTGTTACATGAGAAAATAGTTTTGAAATACCTTAGATGTTTGAATGAAGTTCATTTTCTCCTCCTTGCCTTGAAAGATTAATGTTGCTTTTTTTTATTTTGTCCTGCAGCCAGAATAAGTAAGTAATAAGTACTCTTGAAAGAGTCTTGCCTTTAAAATAAGCATTTTATTTTGAACTATAATATAGTGTTTTCTAGTAACTGCCCTAAAATAAAGGGTTATTGTGGGTAGTTCAGTCAGTGTTGCATATCACTACTAGTTTAAGTCTTGTGACGGTGGCATTTTGCGATTTCTGTGTTGTTGTTTTTTTCCTATGAAAGTACTACTGATACTGGTTCCCTTTTATTCATTTCTTCATATTAGAGTGGAAATGTAGTTTGTTCATAATGGATTATTGATTGGTCTGAGAACAGCAGAAGCCCCAAGGCCTTGTCATCAATGGTACTTACTTTCCCAATAGTGAATGCATCACTTCATGCAGCTATTTGCGACCCAAGTCTGCAGAATATAAGCCTGTAATTGTTAATCTAGTATAGAACAGTTTTTAGGGAGAGGAACTCTTCATTGTCATTATGGGATTTTCCCCCTCAGTTTGTTCAAAGAATGGTCCCTTTGTTTTGGCAGCAAGATAAAGCTTGTCCTGGATGTTAATGATATATTTTAATTCATTGCTTATAATACTACAGTGTAACTAGTAAAGTACACTTCTTTGTCTCCCAGAGCACAAACGCGCACAGTACACTAAAACACAAAATATGTACCGAGTGGGTGACAGCTCTGTCTTTCTCAACATACCCTGTAGCAGTGCAAAGGGATATTTCCCTCTCCCTCCCCCCGCCCCCGAACTGCTGCTTTAGGAAACACAGAAAACTGGGTTAGGGACATTTCTATTGTTCCGCCGACTTTCTGTTTGGAGGGCGATCACCTCGCTGCAGAAACCTACCTCAAGCTTCCCCAGCGTCGGTGTTTTTATCTTCATTCCTGCCTATTCTTTGCCCTGCGAAGGGTGTGGCGCCGGCTCGGGGAGGCCTGACTTTGCTTTCACAGCCTTGGCTGCCTCTCTGAAGCCTGCTGCAAAATGTCATTAGATCATGGAGGGAGAGAGATACGCAAAAAACATATGATGTAGTCAGGGGAGCTCAAAATAATATTTCAGTGTTCAAGCTGCAAACTTTTCAAAGGAGAACAGCTTCCTCAGCTGCAGGGGAAAGCTGGGCTAATTTTATTTATTTTAGTATTGCAAAATTCAGCTCAAGGATTTTTGAGAACATAAGATGAAGTGAACTTAAGCTAACAGAAATTGTTTATTTTTCCAGGCGCTTCTCCACCCTCCCCCAAGCCCCCTGTCAATTTTTGGCAAGCTTAAAGAAACTTCAGGCGGTCTCTTGTTAAGATTGCCACTTTTAATAATTGAATGCATATGAAAATTAGCTGGCTTTTTTGTAGCAGCTTCTGTGTGTGTGTGTGTTTTTTTTTTTTTTTTTTTTAAAGGTTATACTCTGAAAATCAATTCAGGGCCATGTTGTCTTTACCTGCAGGTTTGTGCCGTAGGTCACAGAACACTAGGATTTCCTATGGGTTCAAAGATGGACTTGCTCTTCAAAGACTTGCTCTTCCAGTTGCTCTCCATCATGGGCTAAAGGGTGTTATCTGTTCAAAACTGGGAAGGGTTGACGGAGTAGTGACATTGTCCACTGTCCAGGTGGCATTTTGATAGGGCTGGTGCCTTAGCGAGGACCTCAGACAGGACTGTTGCATTTGATGGACAAATGATTCGTATGGGGCTGGGCGTTCAGGAGATGTTGTGTCTTGCCATGATGTTGGCAGGACACGTATGGGTACAAGGCTCCTCTGTGTGCAGAACTCATGGTGGAGGGGAAGGGTCACTGTAACCTTGTGAGCAGGAAGGGTGGAAAGACGGTTGTAAAATGTTCTTCCATCTCTTTCACTCACGTTTTTATCTTTCACCCATAACTAGCCATGTCCGAGCCTTTCCAGACTAAGGAAGATCTGGTCTCCTGCGTGACATTCTTTCTCAAATTCACCTGCATGTCCTATCATTTCTTCATCTAGAAAGAATTTCAGTAAGATCTGAAGCACAAGACCATACTGCGTGGAGTGGGTGTTTCTTTTTTTCCTTTTTCTTTTTTTTTTTTTTTTTTAAAGTCATTGTTTTTGGCAGAGGAACATGATGAAGCGATTGCAGTGTACGTTCAGACCTCTTGGAGATTAAAAGTGTTATTTCTACAGAGCGTTTATCTTTTGGATGTGACTTGAAATACTTGCACCCGATTTGAAAGTTGTTTATTTTAAAATATGTGCTGTGCTATTCAAAAAGCTCTGGGTAGCTTCCCAAATTTTATAAATTTGTTTGTTTCTACTGAAACATTTTCCCTTCTTGTCACTAAAACCCAAACAATGTGATTTTCAAAGTCATGTTTACTTCAAGCCAAAGAATTTTTAGTTTTCTGTATCCTGTAAAAAGCTATTTTCTTCTAACTTGCATGTTTCAGTTACACAAAATATTGATACCTGAATATCAGACAAGTATACCTGAGTGTAAGACAATTTGGGATGGCTTTTTCTGGGATGCATTTTGTTCTTTTAAGTTTCTCATATAGTTTATTTTTAATACTTTAATACTCATTTTTCTCTGAGTGGCACCAAAGGACCTTCCGAAGGTTCAGGTTTGGGTGGCTGTGGGGAGTCCTTGCAGTGTATGTAGTCCCCTCAAGCACTGTATAGGTGACATAAAAAGCAGAATAACACATATTTTACAGTGGTGTTGTGGTACACTTCTAAGTGTTGCTGCCCTACGCTTTTACCTGGGTTGTCTTGTGATTGACAAGCTGGCTTTTGCCCAATGTGTTGTCTTTCAAGCCAACAGCCCTTTCAGGTTTGTTTTAAAACCAGAGCCTAATTTTGAGGCCTAAATGCTTGAAATAGAGCTGATACTCCCAAACATTTGGTCTAAGCATGGGAGGAAAGAGGTTGCTGTGCTGGTTCAAATGAAGGACTCTCCGTGAGGTAGTGAGTGCAGGGGCAAGTTTTACCACAGAAAATGTGTGAAGACATCCCCATGATGCCCCTTCGCACAGTCTTTTGGATCTTAGTTGGTGTTTCTCTCCTATCTTGCTTTTTGCCGCCAACCTGAGTATAAGAGGTGATGGTGTTAAGCACCATTGGAGGACCCTCAAGAGCCCAGTGTCAGCCCAGCCTGCCCTGCCCGGAGGAGAGCAGTCCTGGTTTCTTTCAAAAATAAATTCAACATTATCTCAAAATCAAAATACTTCAGTTAGTGCAGGCATCCAAAAAGAAATAAAAATAGATTTTGGAAAATTTCACTCACTCACTGCAATATGTTGACCAGTGCTGTTTGGAGTCACCAGTTGACACCTTTCTTGCTTCTACCGTTTTGGATGTTGGAATACCAAGTTTTGATTTCTTCCTCTTTATGCTCAGTCTTTGAAAAATGCTGTAATTCTAAAATTGTCATTTTTATTTTAAATTTGCTAGTTTATTTTGTTTCATTTTTGTTGGTGTTTTTTTTTTCCTGATGAACAGGAAAGAGCCCCTTTAAGAATTATTTTTAAGTGGTGCTCAAATGATATGAGGAGGCAGCGTTAAGCCATTTGTATATGCTTGTGTCAATTTACTAAAGCCTAAAGCGAACCTTCAAAGCAGAGATTGGTAAACCTTTCCTCCCCTGGAATTTCTGCCTGTGAGAAGTAAGTCTCAAAACTTTGTAAGGATAAAATATGTCTAAATAATTCTAAATTTACGAGAATTTTATTTCAACTTCGTGTTATAATAGGCTAAGCTTAAAAAAAAAAAGGGAAGAAAAAAGTGGAAACAATGTTCTGGGTTGTACAGTCCATGAAGTAGTTCAGACTAATCAAATCATTTAGGAGGTTTTTTTATACTTGTGCTTTTTTCCCCCTTGGGCCTAATTGAATATGTGGCTAAGGGAATCTTCTGTGAGTGGCTGAATGTCCCTTTTTCAAATAATGCTTTCTTCACATTTTTGTTTTCATAACTAGGCTTCATTAATGAAAATGCTATAAATAATTAAAGTGAAATATGTGAAGACTGCACATAGGAAAGCTGCGACCAAATAAACAAAGACTCTGAAGCTTTGGATTTATATATGCCTGAATTGCTGCATACAGCACTCCTGTCACACTAGGTTTGGCTCTTGAAACTTTTTGGACTCACACAAGAAATACTATAGAAATCTGAATTTTAAAATGGCACTTCCTTAAAAATAAGTAAGGCCAAAATCCATCACAAGCAATGTTTTCAGTGGTGTGAAACATGTAGAAAAAACAGCTAAAACTTAATTAAAAATACTCATGAAAATAAGCCTCCAATGCTTTTTTTTTTGTTGTTGTTTGTTTAGTACTGAACATTTCAGAAGACTGTAGCTTGTTCAAGCATCCCACTGTGTTAAAAGTGGAAAAATACATCCCATTTTTTTCTCTCTATTATTTAATGAGTTTTAAGTTAAGTCTTTGATTATGAGACAGTATGGTTTGGCAGAGCTAGAGGCAGGATCAAATAGACATCACAGGATGTTACTCCTGTGGATTTTATCAGAATTGCTTCATTCCTCAGTGTGCAGTGGGCACTGTGATGGAGCTCAGTTATTTGCTGTTGGGCATGATTGTACCTTCCAATACAGGGACAACTTCCCAGTTTCTGAGCGACTGCCACTGCATAATGTAGTCCTGGTGTCTCTTGTGAGGCTGCCCCTTCTTGGTCCGAAACTGCTGTTTTCAAGGATTGATTTAGATGTGTTTATAAACTGCTGAATTGGTAAACCTTCCCCTGCCGTGCCTCCCCCCCCACCTTGATAGGCTAATATGTTGGTTCCAAATCTAATCATAATATAAAAATGCTTCATTTAGGAAATGAAATTGCGCTTGTAACACATCTCTGAGACGTTTGCTCTCAGAGGGAAAGGTAGACTGGGTAGATACTACTGATAGCATTTAGCATGCCAAACGGATACGAGAGGATCAAAAAAACAAAGCTAGGAATGAATTGTTTATAGAAAATAAAAAAGACAGATTAGTTTAAACATAACAAAGTTGTTATGTAGTATGTAACTGAGACACGCACTGTAAAACAATTTTACCTTGCTGAATTTGTACTGATGATGTGGTTCATTTACATAGTAAGAAAAAACAGAGTTGAATCCAATGGGAAGCCTTAAATATGCATCTGTGGATCTGCAGGCCTTTGTTTTTAAAGACCTGAAATGACAGATGTGTAAATATATGTTCTTTTGTTATTGTTCTTTATGTGTTTAGCTAAATCTTAAGAGCTTGATGTTTTCTTAGTATTGTAGTAATACTTTGGTTCTGTTTATTAGAAAATATAATATTGTTTGATCTTCCTTGTGTGGTGCTTGTAATACTTAATGAGGATACAAAAGAAGGAAGAGTTTGTTTTATAGCTGTGGTAATTGAAAAAGAAACAAAAAATATATTAAAGCCTAACCATTCATTTTGGTCATATTTGAGGCGGAGAGTTGCTGGTGTATTGTATCTCAACATTGCCGTGACACATAGTTGCTCTTGCTTTTAATTATGGTTTTTATCATACATGTTACTATGCAAGAATGTTAATCTGTTTTGTTAATCAAAGCTGCATCTTGTTTTGTTTGTTTATTTTTGGTTAAGGTTGTGTTTCAGAGACAAGTACTCTTGTGGTTTCCTGGATGCTTTGTTGACATCATTTACCTAGTTTAAGATCGGTTGATATCTAAGCAAGCTATTAGTTTACTTTGCTGGGACCAAATCTTATATTAAGATTTTATTTTCTTAATTGTCCATGTTCTAATTTTACTGAATACTCTGTCAGACTCTGCAATCCAAGTACCAAGTCTGTCTCCGTGCCTGTTCTGTGTGTGCCACATCAAGCGCAGCAGAACCATCTGAGACGCAAAGTAATGCAGTTGCCAGCAGGAATATGATATTTGCTAAAATCTCTAGCAAGGCCTTTTATCTTTCGCAAGAAAATATTTTACATGAAATTACATATCATGGTAAAACCACAGATTTAAAGTGTAATAACCCCCTCAAGAGTTTTTTTTCCCCCATCTTAAGGTGTATTTTTAGCCACTTCTATTTGGGTTTAAAATGAAAAGATATTTTTAAAGCTTTCTTTATTTATTCTTTTTTTCTTCTTTTTTTTTTAGACATGTCAATGGATGGAAAAAAAATATTTTCTCTTGATTTTTTTTTTTCTTTTTTTTTATGGGGGGGGGGTGGATTTCTTTTATCAGTGATACTTTGAGTGAGTATTTGCCTTTGAAGTCAAAAGAGAACCTGTGGCTTTTTTGCTGAAACAAATCAGTATAACATGCTTTAGACTGTGGGACTAGTGGCAGAAACTATTGAAGTAAAAATGTTGATAGGCTTAAATATATTTGAGAACCTATTTACACGTGTTTTTGTATGTTTATACGAACTTTCTTTTTGTTTCAGATGATCTACGCCACCTGCTCACAGAACAGACGGAAATAAATTGGCCCTTCAGACTCTTTCCAGTAGTTGAAAGCAGAAACGTTACCTAGAGAATGAAGAAATAAAACTTTACTCTGCGCAACCGTATGATTGAAAACGCAATCCAGCGCTCTTCAGCCCTCGGACATGCTTGTGTCCTCCTGCCCCCTTCATCTGATGTTGCAGTAACACAGATGGAGCGTAGTAAAGAGGCGGAAATGGAATTACGGAGATCCTCCAGCCCAGGCAAGCTGAGCAAGAGCGACATGGATGCAGACAAGACCATGTGCCACAGCTGCTGCATCTGTGGTAAAAGTTTCCCTTTCCAGAGCTCCTTGTCTCAGCATATGAGGAAGCACACAGGTGAGAAGCCCTACAAATGTCCCTACTGCGATCACAGAGCTTCCCAAAAGGGCAATCTGAAGATACACATTCGCAGTCACAGAACAGGCACTTTAAGTCAGGGACACGAGGTGGAGATGGGAGAGGTGCAGCTGGGGGAGGTGGGCGTTGCGGAGGGCCTCGGCGGCTGCACCAGCCCCACTAAAAGTACCTCCGCCTGCAATAAGATCCTGAACGGTACCACCCGGGTGGATAACGGCAAGATCTTGCTGAGAAGCAGCAAGAAGGAGGTCGCGGAGGCAACGCCTGCCGAAGGTGAGGGCAAGCTTGCCGCTCACCAGTGCACCTTCTGCAAAAGCAAATTTGAAAGGAAGAAGGATCTCGAGCAGCATCTGCATCAGGTCCACAAACCATTCAAGTGCAGATTGTGTAGCTACATGACTTTGAGGGAGGAGACGCTGTTAAGCCACGTAGAGAAGGACCATATAACAGCTCAGGTCCCCAACGGGGAGGCTTATACAGAGAACTGCAAGAGTGAACTGAGTGCGGGCGAGTTCCCTTGTGAAGTCTGTGGTCAGGCCTTTAGTCAGACCTGGTTTCTGAAAGCTCACATGAAAAAGCATAGGGGATCATTTGATCACGGGTGCCACATTTGTGGCAGAAGATTCAAAGAGCCCTGGTTTCTCAAGAACCACATGAAGTCGCATGGCCCAAAGACGGGGAGCAAAAACAAACCAAAAAGCGATCTAGAGCTCATAGCCACTATTAATGATGTCATACAGGAGGAGACGATTGTGACTGGCCTCTCTTTGTACGAAGTGTGCACCAAGTGTGGAAACCTGTTTACAAACATGGAAAGCCTAAAAGCACATAATGCCGTTCACTACAGAGCTCGGCGGAGCAGCGCTGTGGAGAAAGGCGAGGGCTTAGCTGACGGGAGCGTAAGCCCCTCCGTAACAAAGCAGTTTTTCTTGCAGTGTCTGAACCTAAGGCCATCTGTAGGGACAGATAGAGTTACAAGAGGACAGCCTGGAAAGAGAGTAGCCGAGCTGGATCCAGTCAGCAGCTACCAAGCTTGGCAGCTGGCCACCAAAGGAAAAGTTGCAGAGCCATCGGAGTACGTGAAGTATGTGGGATGGGACGAGGCTCTGGCCGATGCGGATGTGACTTACGACAAGGACAAGAGAGAGTATATCCTCGTCAACCAGGAGAAGCGCAAGCGAGACCAGGACTCGCCCGGCTCCTCCAGCAACCCCAAGAAGAAGAGCTGCGCCGGCGGGCGCCTGGAGAAGAGCGGCGGCAGCAGCAGCAGCGCGCAGCCCACGGAGAGCTGCCTCCTGGCGCAGAGCGACCTGGACTACCGGCCCTCGTCGCGGCAGAGCCGGCGGGCGTCCCAAAACAAGTCCACCGAGTGCTTCGAGTGTGGCAAGATCTTCCGCACGTACCACCAAATGGTGCTGCACTCACGTGTGCACCGCAAGGAGCGCAGGGGCTGCGGCGAGAGCGGGGCGCCCGCGCGGCCCGACCGCTACGGCTCCAGCAGCGAGGAGGGCGACTCGGGCTCCGTCAGCGGGCCCAGCACGCCCGGCTCCGCATCCGCCCCGGAGGACTCGACTACCTCCGGCCTGGGCGAGGAGGGGGCCGAGGAGAGCTCGGAGGAGGGAGGAGCGGAGCCCTCCTTAGGTAAGGTCCTTCACACGGCTGTGCTTCCCTCTTCCCCCCTTCGCCGCCGTCACCGGCGATCCGCGCGTCCTCGCGCCTCCCGGCACACCGGGAGCAGCCGGAGCAAGGGGCGAGCGGAAGGATGCGGGAGGCCGAGGCGCGGCGTGGATCACGCCTTCTGCCTGATGGGCGCCGCTTATTTCGTCGCCTTCTTGATTCAGCGTTTCTGGTCTAACTAATAAAAGTGATCTCGCTGCCAGCCGTTGCGAGGTGCAGGTATATTTGTGTTCCGGGGAGGGACACCTGGGCGGCCTCCCGGCTACCCGTAGCAACACTGCTGTCTCTCCCGGTAACGGCAGCATGGGGGTACCTTCCCTGCACGTCTCCAGGCCTCTCTTGCGCAGCTGCCCAGGTGCCCGCCACAGCGCGGTGCGGTGCGGGACGAGCCCGGCTCCCCAAGGCACGTGGAGTCGCTAATCACCAGTGCGGGAGGCGTTTCTGCTCTCTCTCCCTCCCTCCCTCCCTCCCTCTGCTCTGCCTCCCAAACTTGAGTTTGCAACTCCAAGCTCTGTAATTAATCTCTCTGGATTACAGCAATCCTTTGAGGCCAGCACTACTAAATGGAACAAATTATTCCCCAAATAGCAGCAAAGTAAATATTTAAGAGAACGCTATTAGGCACTTCTGAATCATTTTTTATTTTTGTTGTTCACCCTTCTTTGCTTATAATATCATTTTAGAAATGTAACATTAACCATTCTTTCTTACTCTTTACTCTTACTTTCCAACCTTGTGCTTTGTTTTGCCTTTTTTTTTCCCTTTTTGTTTGACAAACTGTTACTTCTTCCTCTTCCTTATTCTTTTTTTTTCCATGAACATAGTTACCTGTAGAATTAAACTAATTTTCAAGACCTACTCTGAAGTAATAAGCTGTGACCCTTCTGCAAGGGCAGAGAGTAGTTTATTTAGTTAGGTTCTTGTAGGATTTAGTTAATGTTGTGCTTTCTGCATTGATCACAGATCCTGCAGCAGCAAAGCAATATTTTCCAGGGTTGTATGTTAATAGTTGCATATTTTTCAAAAAAACAGAAGTGGCAAAGAAAGAATTTTTTTTGTCATTAAACAGCTTTTATAAAATTCTCATGGTTTTAGGAGAGCTGAAGTTTGGGCTGCCACTGCGTGGCAATATAACTTTCTAAATGTAAGACTTAGGCAGAAGAGAGAGCCAAAGGATTGAAATGACAAAAAATGAAACCCATCTGTTTGTCCCTGAAACTTAAAAGGATGGTTTTAAGCTTGATTTTTTTGTTACAACTTGGATCAAGGCCCAAATGGACAAACGGGTGCACACTAGAGTAGAAACTTAAACCAAGAATTCCACTTTTTTTTTTAATGCTTTCTTGCCCTTTCCATAAACCACAACTGCAAAAAATCCTGCAGACAAGTTGACTCTCTGAAATATTTCTGCCGTGATTACTTGCCTATTTATTATTAATTGACTCAAAACCGGGCTTTCCCATCTAATGTTGTATTTAGGAAATTAGAAAAGGAGTGCACTTATTGTATGAAACAACCCACGAGCTGCTGCCTGAAACACCTCTCCATACAGTTTTGAGCCAATTATGCAGTTACAAAACCCCAGCTTTGTCTGCATGTAAATGGGGCTGCCATGATTTACTGGTCTTACGTGCAAAGGAAACCGTGGCCATGGAAAACCACCTCTCTAGAGACAGCCTGAAAACACCTAAAACCTTTTCCCATGATGTTCGGATAGTAGAGCTGTTCTTCTGTGCTCTCGGGTTGAAACACTTCATTTTTAGTGAGAGGAACTACCTTATCTTTTTCCCTGTCCCAGATCTTCCCTCAGTTCAAGCCCTTGTGCCACCAGTGAAAGGTGAGAGTTTGTTGCACAGCAGTTTCTCTCACACATTAATTAAAGTGACTGACTTAACCCTTACTGCTATCCACACCTGGAAACTTGAGTTTCCTTGGGTGCCAAACTGGTCCTTATCTTCTTTGCTGAGCAGCAAAGAAGCAGCAAACTGATCGGCCTTGGGAGGGGAGTATCTTGGAAAATGGATAAATCTGCATTGATTGACTGGGAGGGTGGGTCCTGCATTTTATATTCACTGGCTGAAGAGCTGGTAAATTAGTGGGGTTGCCGCTTGGTTAACAAGGACCTTTCTAATCTCCTGACCAGGGGCAATATTATCCCTTGTTCTGATGCAATTTATTTAAATAAAATCAATATAGCAATGAAGTGGACTTTTTTTTGTTGTTGTTGTTAAACAAGTAACAGGGATTTCTAATTCAACAGAAGCTGGCAAAAAAAAAATGCAGGAATGATCATAAGCCAAGATGAGTGAATTCATTTTCTCAGTTTTCTTTTTGTGTGTGTGTGTGTAAATTTCCTGCAATGGCCCTTGTTTTCTGGGGCCTGAGTCCTTCTGTCCAGCAAGCTCTAGGATTTGTTCTTTGGCAGCTTGCCCTTTTAACTCAGGAGGCTTGCCTTTTTCTTCCTCTATGAACAAAAGCTTAAGGTCTGTAGAATATAGGCCAAATTCTCCCCTCATGTACACTCTTGTTAAAGTCAGATGTTTCAGAATGGCCTTTAAGTGCATTTTGTCCTAGAAGTGCTGTGGTTTGCTCTCCTCTGCTGTGGCTTTTTTTAGCTACTCTTGCTGGTGAGCCTTTTCCGTCAAGAGCCGCACTCCAGCCGTACGGATGGCAGCCGCCTCCGATGGATGCAGGCGAACTGTGTTCTCGGTCGTTTTCCTGACCTTGCTGCCATGGTATTATTTCTCAGACCGTCGTTAAGAAAATAGTGTGCTACTCCTAAGATTATTTTAAATAATATAGATTTATTTTTTCCTCCTCACTTTTCTACCTTCCTTCCTCCCCCTAACTTTGATACATTACTGGGTTATTTTGGGTCATAAAAGGGGCCAATTGTTGAATGATCTGCTTGTGGTTCACCTGAAAGTACATCTTTGTGTGTTTAATACTTTAAAAGAAAAATCTGAGTAGTCCTGCTGACGTGCAGGCTAGTCTGTGGTTTGCTTGGTGTCTTGCAGAAGGGAAACTGGGGATGCCCCTCCTGGTCATGGGGGCCAACAGACGTGTGGGCGCAGGAGGGAGCCGGGGGAGAGCAGTGGGGCTTACTGGGGAAAGAGGGAAAACTCCACTTCCCTTGTGAAACAGAATTGAGAACCTCCAGGGTGGGCTGTCCCTGCCTTTAACACACCAGTAATTTGTCTCTGCTCTGTGTCGAGTGACAGAATGATTTCTCAGGCACCAGGGTGGTGTTTGCAAGCCCAGATTATCAGATGCTGGTGGGAGAGCTAGCTGGATACTTTTGATCTTGTTTGAAGGAGAAAAACACAATATTTTTCTAATGTTACTTTTCCACATACAAAGTACCATGTGATGCCAGTCATATGAAGATATCATATGGCTTATGTACATATAAGATATATATGCTTTGTGTGATGGCCACATGAGAAATGGTGGTCCAGAACACATTTGATCTATTAAGAACAGCCCTATGGATTGTTTTGAGCTCTGCCAGCCCCAGATGAAGCCTGTCTTTTTGTTTGCCATTTAAGCCACTAGCAAATTGTGCATGGTTTTCCACTGGAGGTGAATCTGAAGCTGTTTGAGCTTCATCTTCAAGTGAGTTGCTTATCACTTCCACAAATTAATCCCCAAATTATTCTGCAAGAATACAGATTTTTCTGAATTACACTTCTTTAATAAAAAGAATCCACAGTTTTGATCGACAAAGTAGAGAGAGATTATACATGCATCAGTAAAAATGGAAGAGAAAATACTCTTTCTGGTTTTATCTTTCAGCTTCTCACCTAAATTATTTTGTAGGCCAAATAAATAATTATGTCAATGTACAGTAATTATGTACATGTCCATACAGTGGACCACAGTACTTACAGGTCAAAAAGCACAAAATTTTAGACTTCATGTTGGCGCCCTTATTTAATCTCACAGAGAGCACTAAAGATATGAATACTGCAAAGCAGATTTGCTGATTCTCCACAGCCCGCCACTGTATATCATTTTCAGTATACCTTTCCCATTAAAAAAGGTGTTGTCACTGTGTATTTAGCAATTGTTTTATTAAGGCATTATGAACTATTTCAGCGCTCAAATCAAGAAGGAAGTAAAAATTCTGAGGACATGACCTCCTGCTTCTAGTAGGTGGGAAGATAAGGAAAAGAAGTGAAAACAGTTTTGATATGATTTGGTGCTCAGTAAATGCGTGATAAAAAACTGGCCTATGATGTCCCTGGCTATATCTTGGGAAAGTGAGAGAAAGAAATAAAATTATTTCTTATTCCATGTCAATGCTAGAGTATGGAAGAAGAAAATAAATCTAAAAAGCAAAAAAATGGAGTAAAGAAGAAGAGTCTGACTTATTTGAGCCTGACCTTATTGATGGAGGAAGTAAGAAAAAGGAGAGAGGGGATGCTGCTTTTAGTGAGAATCATCTCCATTTTCTGTGTCCTTTTTTTTTTTTTTTCCTGCCTCCTCCCTTCCCTTGCTTTTTGATAGAAGACAAAAATAAAAACAAACCACACTCCTCCAGATTTTTGATAATTGAAGGAGAGACTGATTCATTCTTATTCAACACATGCTGGGTTTTATTACTGTAGCTGATACAGAAAAGCACCGCTGGAGGATCAGAACCATGGTTCAGGGCTCTGTACCACCACAGTTACGGGCCTGAAGAGCTTATAGTCTGCCTAGAAAAGACAGACACAGACTGGCATAAAGTGCAGAGTACCAAACCCAAGTGAAGGGCGCGATGCCTGGCCAGCGTTGGGGGTCCCCGATGATAAAGTAGGATGTACTCTGGGAAGAGAAAAGGGCCAGAAGTCGGGATAGGGATGGGCGTAAGGTTCAGGGATGAATGAAAGAGACTGGTAAGAGGTGGAGTAGAGCAGGAGGATCATTTCGGGAGTTGGGAGACCTTGGTGAAGGGAACTGTGCTGGGCCAAAAGATGAAGGTGCTGAAGGGGAGGCTGGAAAAAAAAGGTGGGACAGTGGCTCAGGCTGTCCCAGGGCCTTCCGTTCCCTGAAGAGTAAGGGCTCCCAAGGCCTTGCCTAGGGGGTGGGAGGAGACCCCCTGGGCTGTTTCCTCTCCCAGAATTGAAGATCAGGAAGGGCTGTGTGTCATGTTACCATGGACATGACCCCCTCTCTCCCCACCCTCCTGCCCCCCCCCCCCCAAAAAAAAAAAAAAAAAAAAAAAAAAAAAGCCAAACACCACCACAACAACAAAGCAAACCAAACCCCCAACTTTTGGCTCCTTCTTGAGTCCTGATTTAAAAAAAAAAAAAAAAAAAAAAAAAGTAAGATGGGGAGTGCCTGTTCCTGAGCTTTTTATTTCTTTTGTTTGATTTGAAAAACTCCATGGAATTTGTGGTTAGGGTCTGTTTAATTTATTGTCTTTATCAGGCGGCTTTCTTTTTTGGTTCACTATTAATTGCTTATGGGTTGTGCAACTGGGGGATGTAGCAGATATCATTCATCCAACAGACATTATAAAAGCGTTCTATGTGTATATTGAAATGTTTGAGCAGAAGCATAATGACTTTACTGAAGTCTCATGAAATACCTCAGACTAGGAGAGATTTATGAGGAATAAAGTTGGACTTTGGCATGCTCAAATATAAAGCATAACAATTCTGGGAGCTGAGCCTATACCAAGAAATGCCAAAAAAAAAAAAAAAATGCCAGAGTTGTTTGAACTTTGCAGAAAAATGTAATTTGGGGAGAAGAGTAACTATAAGAATAAAACAAGTAAGTAAATGAAAATAGAAAAATAAAAGAGTATAGTTTCTCTAGATGGAGAGCGTTGCTTCAATTGCAAAGTGTAAGTGCGCAAAATAATATATCTGGCAGTGTCCTATACCTGATTTTCTGTTGTTTTGCATATATGCAAAAATGTTCCTCTGTGTATTGGGGAAAACTATTTTGATTATATAAGATGATTATTCTTAGGATATTTCACATACTTGACTCTAACGATAAACCAATGTATTACTGAAGGCAATACTGTTAGGATATTTTATACTAAATGAAGATCTTGTTCTATATGTACAGTCTTAAGTATACTTAAATTATTTAGCATGTTTATTTTGCAGAATAGATTTATAACAAATTGGAAGCTGTTTTTGTGTGGGGCAGTGGACAACTAATGCCTTAGGCTTCAAACAGTTGAACAGTTATAAGGAGGAACAGTGTTAATGACTTGTGGTAGATCCTTGCCTAGAAAGATTAGAAAAACTAATACTATGATTGCATACTTCACCAGTTAATTTTGACAGTGCTGAAGAGCGCTTGTATGAATACAAAAACCCCTCAACTTTACAACCCAGGCTAATTGTTTTGGTTTTAATGCCAGTGGGATGAACGCCAGGACTTTCAAATACATCAAGCGGATGAGTCAAGTCATAAGGAAGTTGGGCAGCGGCAAGGACGCAGAGCTTGGGGAAGTGGGACCTGTGAGGCGCGGTTTGAGATCTTGCAAATTTCAAGCGGTCACTGAAGATGAATTCAGTGCATGGCAACTAGATCAGTTAAAGCTTGAATATGTCTAAAAATACCATGCATAAATTTCTTTTGTATTTACCTCATTATCATGCATGTAGGCCAATCCTGAGGCACGTGCGCTCATGATTTGAAGTTTCTTTGCAAAGCACTGCTGCTGGAAGCATCACTGATGAGTGCCAGCCTGTGTGTATCTTTGCAGGGACACTCTATACTTCTCCTCTCCCCTCCAGGCTCTGGTCCACTCCCCAGGACTGCAGCAGACGTCTCTTTCACGTGAGCACCTTCCAGTGGTGCTCCGCCAGCCATCAGTCATCTTCTTTAACTATCGGTCAGTCAGCATGAGTGGGGAGAAGAACTGAGAATGAAACAGAAATTACCTTCATCATCCTAAGAAAATGGATAACCAGTGTCCGGAAGCACTGAAGAGTGCATCAAGGAGCGAGAAGAGCCATGTCATCCAGGGATGTGGTTATAAACCTTTCTTGGCATGTCTACCACACACCTAGCGAGTTGTTTGGCCCTTTATTTTAGGCTCGTGGTGGGAGCTCTCCTGGAAGACGCTTGTGCAAGGAGTGATTGATTGGAGTGGGGCAACTACCCTTTGAGATAATGCAGTCAGTGCTCTTTAATGTTATATATTACTCTGACATCATCCTAACTAGGGAACATTTAATGATTGCCCTGTAGGCATCTCGGGTGATTTCCTCTGTATTCCTGATTACTCTACTCCTTGTTACTAGGTCCTATTTTACTCCGCCTGGTGTAATGTGGGTGGCCAGCATGAATGTTAAACAGTAATTCCAGTTCCTCTCACTACGCGGCAGGGTGATAAGGAGCAGATAACACCGAGTCAGCTCAAGTCAGAACTGAGGCTTTTGCTGCTTGGGCTTCAGATACCTCAATAGATACGTGACTTCTCACGCCGGAAGTTTAAGTCTTCATTGCTGCTGACAGAGAACTCCTTCCGCAGCATTTTGAAGTTATTAATCGAACCATTGCACTGTTTGTATTCCTTGCAGATGTTTTCGTGGAGGTCCTGTTTGAGTACCGTAGCATTTCCAGTGAGGTACTTAGATACAACATGTCCAAGTGTTCAGTTTTAGCTGCCCCTTTTCTGATGGGGTGCCGTAGAGGATAGCAAGTGACGCAGTTACACTGTTTATGTAGACACCACGTTGTGGCTGTAGGTGGGTGATATGAGAGACCAAGGCACGGTAGTATTAGTCAAGCGGTAATTCCAGGTGCAGCTTGGAGGAGAATTTGTACTGACCTACTAAGGAAGAGAGAAATGTACTCACCCTTTAGTTTCCTTGTTAAAAAACAGAGGAGGCGGCAAATACTATTTCTTAAAGTTAGGCAATAATAGGAGAAACCTTGCCCTGAAGCTTATGTAAGATGCCCAAAGCAAGACTAGTTCTTCATGCTTCCTGAGCAGCTTTTGAAAATGTTATTGTCACATTACCTGCTTGTCAGGAATGCTTATGCCTGTGTCGAGTCCTTTCTCAGTTGCTGATACCCATTCTAGACTTACTAAACAGTAACACTTTAAAAGATATGTTCACATATTTTGTGAACATATTTGTCTTCATTTTAGTTTGTATATTTAGGAATATTTCTCTTTAAATCAGTTGTGCAGTAGGTCCAGTTTTAATAGTAGGCTCTGAACTACTCTTGCGAGTATCATAACCATCAGCATATGTGGACATGCACTTTTGCATCTAACTGCAGATAACTTGATCAACTTCCTCGAAGCCTCTCATGTTGACATCTAGCTTTGCTGCCTTGTAAAAGCCAGTATAGCAGTTCTGGCATTTCTAAGTACTGGATATTTCTATTACATGCTCTAGTATGTGGAATACTACTCTGTGGCGTTTATAGTCATAAAATCACATTGTGCAGTGTTTTTATTTTCTTGCAATGCCTGGTTAGTGAGCAAGAATTCCCTTTCTCCCCACTGGTAAAACCCGTTTTGGACAATGAAAACTGTAATGATAGTGTTTTTAATCTGATTTCCAAATATTTCTGTAGCAGTGCAGCTGTGTTTAGTGGGATTCTACTGATCTGTAAATGACTGCTAACAAGGGATTTGTTAGATGTCTTTGATGTTAGGTCTTTTTGCTGCTCTTAACATTATGGTTCACAGTTTGCCCCTGATCTATCCTGAATTGCGGGTCAGGTTTTCTTTGTTAATGCATTAGATTTGACAGTAGATGCTGTGTGCCTCTCTGTGGATGGAGTGGACTCCGTTTGAGGTGGATTGAAACTCGTGGGATCCCAGGGCTGCGCAAGATGTAGAAACTGCAGAGTTTGACCTAATATTGATATATAACTGTTTGTTTTCTGTATCTTCATTTTATAAATACAGGTTTTTGTAAGTCACTTGTCTTTATTACTTTTTTTTTTCTTTACCCAATTGAAACACTGAATCGCTTTAACTTAAATTGACATCCACTAAGCTGAGACATCCTGCTGGGCATGATTGTGGTAGCAGTCATACCAAGGAAAGTCAAGAGCAACTTAACTGCCTCCAGGACGAGAGAACATCAATAACTTTATTTTCGGCTTCCTTTTGACTGCCTGCAAGATCTATCACTGGTATTTTTTGGGCGGGGAGGGGAGGCGGGGAGGGCAGGCAGAGCGAAGAGAGTTTGTGTGTGGAATTTTATAGTGAATTTTTATTCATTATATAATTTTTCTTTGAAGGTAAATGTTCACATTTTTATTATATTAATGTTTTTCAATATTTATCTCCTGGAATTGTTTCCAGTCCCTGAATGATACTTTTGCATTCTTACTGCACTTGATGTGTGACTGTTGCTCCTGTGCCATGTTTTGCAAGAGGTGTCTGTATCTGTGTTACTATTATCAGTGCCTGGAATGGATCTGTAGAAGTGTAGGAAACTTATTTTCACGGTGGATTTGTTTTTTTTTCTCATTTATAGACAGCATGAGTTTGAAATGGCAAGTTGTTGAATGCTTTGGCCCTGATCCAGCAAAACTCGTAACCACTGACTTGATTTTAAGCATATGAGCGGTTGGTTTGGATTCATTAAGTGCTTTGTTGAACTACTTGGCACCTAATAGCTTGAGGTTAGAGAAAATTAGACAAATCTTTCCTTTCTGTAATCTATACTAGTGTAAATTCTATATCCTGATTTATACAGTAGTATTTAAAGCTTGCATGGGACAAGATAAAGGTTAAGTCTTAGGATTGTCTTATAGATACTCTGTTCATGGATTCATTTTCAGTTTAGCCGTAACCGTGACAATCTAATGCTTGTTTCTCTTAACATGTAGAATCTCTGTTGAGGAATTATTCATATGAGAGGGAAAAGCACTTTCTCAGCTGATGCTTATGGCAGCTTGTATATAGGTGCATGCTTAATGTGGATATAGAAAATGAGATAACTTCCCTGTTAAGATCATCAGCCCTGTACAGATTTGCCCTTACGCTTTTAGAACTTTACTTTGCAAGTTGGTCCTCTTGAACCTTAAGTAGTATTTGATTATGTATATTACTTCAAATAAGAGAAAAGTAAATAGCTGTTAAAATGATTATATTGTCAAATCACAGTTGTAATTTTAGACTGTTTTGGAACCACAAGATAGAGGTAGTTATACCAGCCTTATGAAACTCTTAAGTAAGATCTTTCTCTCTTCTCTCCCCCCGCTCCACCCAAAGAGTACAAAAACTTTTTTAAGACTATATTTGGTTTTAGTTTACAATATAGGACACTCGCAGACCTTGTGTTTCTTTGAGATAACAAATTCATCAGCCAGTTGAAGGCATCAGCTATACCTAACAGTACTTCAGAGGTGTGTGTTATCTCAGAATAGCATATGTCTTGTGATGTCTTATTGCTTAAATAGTATTTGAAGCAAGCTACTGTCAGCAAAAAATAAATATTTTTGGAGAAAAAGAAAAAAAAAAAAAGAGAAAATAATTTTTTTCACCCATATGGAAAATGTGGGCTCTTTCAGAAATACGAACTTTGGGCCTAACCAGAAATCTTTTCTCCTTCCATTACATACTTGGTGCTTCAAGAGTAGAAGGCTCCGTGCCACTCATATGATGGTGAAGGACTTGAGCGCAAGGTATTATAAGAATCAGAACTGTAACAGGACATAAAAGGCTTCATCTCTTTCTGTCCCCACTATTCCCCAAGAACAGATGCTGTATTTGGGCTTTACTTTTTGCATGTTTTGCTAACTGTGTAGCATCAGTGAGCAAAAGGTGTATGAAGCTTTCTGTGGGCCAACCTTTTTTTTCAGTAGGTAGTAAAGCATTAAAAAAAAACACAAAACAACAACAGCAACAAAAAAACTAGATATTTAAGCAAATAGTTCTTTCTCTGTCCTTTAGAGAATTCAGGAAGTACAGCTTACACTGCACATGGAAGCCATTAATTCTAAAAACCTTATAATACTTCACAGAAGTTTCTTGTTTGTACTCATGCCTGCATCCACACGCACACCAATTTTACAGTACTAATGAAATCTAAAGAAGCCTTAAAAAATCATCATGCTGTTTGTGAAATTGTAAGAGGAATAATTGGGGTTTGGAGGGAAAAAAACGGGAAAAATTCATGGAGCACGGACTTCAATTTCTTTCAATAATTTATGCATGGGTAAATATTTGTTATAATTCAAACATAATTTATTTTGCAGATTAGGTTGTTAATTTTTATATCTAGTGTTATCAGCATGCAAGTGTCTAATATTAAGAATAGTGATAGAAATGATGTTATTGATGCTTCATGAAATTTTTAAGCACTAGTAAAATTTTCTGCTAGGCTGACCTTCCTTGGTCGATTATATTAGAGCAAGGATAAAAAAAATCTCTTTTGGGATATATTCAGTAGTTCACTCAGGCATCATTGGAAAGTCCTCCTCATGCATCATTTGCTCAAAGTCCAATTTTGCAACTTTGATCCTTGGAGAAGACAAAAAGAAAGAAATTTGATACTTGGGGAGGTGACGGCTAGAATAGGTCAAAAATGTAACATAATCAAAAACTCCATCAGACCGAAAAAGGTTTGAGAAAAGCCAGGAAAAAATTCAAAATGTGTGTGTTTGTGTGTGTGTCATGTATAGATTAATACATATGAATGGGAAAGAGCTGGCATGCTGCTGCTACCCAGGATGCATCCAAATGTTATAAACAATTTATTCTGGAAGCTCATTAATTCTTCCAAATAGACCTCACATGTTGACATTCCTCCAGGGATTCCTATTATATCAGATAACAAAAGGTATGCA
Source organism: Crypturellus tataupa (assembly GCA_034781795.1). Lineage (NCBI taxonomy): Eukaryota > Metazoa > Chordata > Aves > Tinamiformes > Tinamidae > Crypturellus > Crypturellus tataupa. Next base: position 564,961 of record JAWLRI010000255.1, on the reverse strand, counting down.
AAGCACAAGCCAGAAACGGGGTCTTCAGAATAATTGCCCTGTGTAGGAATTTGTTTTCTAACATGGACGCGTTTGGTCTGATTCACAGTATCAAACGTGTTGCTCAACATACATACGTTGTAGGATAAGCAGCCTGAGCTTCCTTTGTTGACAGCTTGCTTGGAAAACAGGAGCAACGCGGACCCGGGGTTTTACGAAGCCGTGTCTCGCCGGCGCTACCTGTGTGTGTGGCGCTGCCGTGGGCGTTGTGGGCAGCGGGGTGTCCCGCGGCCGCCTGGCCGGACTGCAAGCGCTTCAGAGGCGGCGCGGGCTGACCTGGCCGCGACGTGAGTGAAACCTGGCTGCGCTCGTGGCAGGGAACGCTGCTCTTGTGAAGGCTGGGACTCGGTCCAGCCTGTTGCCGCGATTGCGCCGTAAAGGTAGTTGTGAACCGTAAACGAAACGTTTTGGCATTTCTGAAAAGAAACGGTAGGAGAGTCTGGCTTAAAGGGCTCGGTCTGAATTTAGGCTGCATAATAAAACGGAACAACAGGAATGTGGGAGACATTGTGGGAAATGCCTGGCTGTGTCTTGTAGAGTAGCTTGCACACAGTTTTGCAGGCCAAACATTTATTTTTTTTATCCATTAAGAGAAAATGAGATAGTTACCATTTCAGCCATTACGGTCAGCCCTTAACCATAGGTGGTTAATATAGTAATGACAGCACACGTACGCCTTGAGAAGAGCATTGAAAATGAAGGTGAAATAATGGTATAAGGAAGTAAGCTGGAGGTAAGTGTTTTATGTTTGCATAAGTGGTGTCGTGGCATTAAGTTACGGATGGGAGAAGTGCCAGGAGGACAACCAGGACCTGGGCCAATGTGTGCCAGGGCAATGGCCACCCTGGGGGGGGGGGAATTAGTCCATGAGACACAGAGGGAGAATATGAGTCATATTTAAAGGGAGCAAATGAGTAAATGCAGACTGAGCAAAGAGAGGAAGTAGAGCAACAAGGAAGGAGGAGCTGCAAGAGGTGCATAATGCTGTTTATGGGGGACGTGTGTCTGCCAAAACCCTGTCTGAACCATCCCAGGGCTCCTAGCAGTGCAGGGAGGCACAGCAGGTGACAGAAAAATGAGCAAAAGTTTCTTAAAGATACTGAGAACAGAGGAAACAAAGACAGAAAGGAGAAGTGATAACAGCAAAATATATAAATGAGGGATTCCGTTTTGATACTTCCCGTTTCTTACCGGTTTATGCTGTAAATCATCAGGATGACTGTATGCCTTTGTACCTTTTTATGTGAGCTCCTGAGCGTCTTGAGGCAATCGTTACATTTGGAAAAGTACTTCTAAGGAAAACATTTGCAGTTCTTCAACATCTGTTTCATTTTCCTAGTGCGTGGGGAGAGGAAATAAGTACTTTCGATCAGAATTGTCACTGAATGGGAAGATTCAGAATGATAAAGTAATGGACTTTGAAAACATGACTGTTAAAGCTGGTGTGCCTGGACCTCTTGGCTTAGACGTAGCATGACATTTCAAAGGCATTGCTAAAGTCAGATGCGTAACTTGCCCCAGATGTTGGATTCAGCGGAGAAATCACACATGGTGTTTTGAACTAAGTTTCCTCTGCCCCAGTAGTATTTTGTTAATAACACTGTGATTCCACATACCTTTCCTTGCCTGTATTTTAACACAGGGAAATGCAGGCAGTACTTTCCATCGGTGCTAATTACACCAGCTTTGAAATTGAATACACTGGCAGTGTTTTCTCGTTACAGATACTTGAAAGCATTTGTTGCATTTCTTTCCTTTAACTCAGTAAACAACTTGACAGGCTGCAGATCAGATTCATAATGACTTTTGCTTGCATAGAGTATTTTAATCTCTGCACTTCCTTTCTTTCCCAAATAAAATTTCAGGGACGCTTATGTAGTAACAGAACTTCCATTAGCTCCTGCAGTTTATTCTTTACCCTTAAGCTATAGCCCTTTGTTGCGGCATCGCAGTGTTGACCCTGGAATCAATTATTGCCTATAACAGCCAAGAGATGATGAGGCTTATTCTGTAGCCATTGTTTTCCAGTAGTCTTGATGTATATAAGTCTCTTCTAGCACATAGGGCAGCGTGATAAGTCTGCTGGAAGACTCTGGCCAAAAACAACAATAAAAGCAATATAAGAGAAAATGGGAGACTTTGCCGTTTTCCCGTTTTCAGATCCTAAAAGCACAGCTGGGAAGGCTATACAGTTCTTCCTGTACTCGGTGTGTCGGGATGTTCTCCATTAGTTTTGAAGTCTGTCTCTTCACTGGAAGTGAGTGCATGTGCAAATGTCATACAGATGTTGTATGAAAGCTTAATTATGCCTCCCTTTACTTGAAGCTGTGGCTTTCCCTTCCCCTTCCCCCCAAAGGCTTTTCTTGAGAATAGAAGGGAAACCATTTTCCCATTATTTCCTTACTTCAGGGGTTAATTGCACACTGCGCTGTGCCTGTACCTCAGCAAAAGCTGGATGGAAAAATGAGACCCTTGGAACGAAATGGGGAGGCTTTGAGCATAGCTTAGTTTTTCTGCTCCTGCTTAAAAATTAGATGTTCTTTCCTACCTTAGACAAAAAAAAAAAAATCCACCCCGAAGATGCACTTCATATGTGCACTTTGCCTCTGGAAGAGCTTAAATCTGTTGTCTGTTTCCTCAAAATTAGTTGCTGTTACCTGACAGTCAGTACTGTTAAATTGTCACAGGTGCAACTGTAAGTGGCTAGTAGGAACTAAAGAAACATGGGCAATCCCACTGAGGAAATCCCCTAGTAGCTGGGAGTTCACTTGAAGTTGAAGACAAAAAGTATATTTAGCAGCGGCTAGGGAGAAGAAAAAGGGGAAAAATCTCAGCTCATGAATCAAAATTAAAGGACTAGTGTGTGCTCTGATTTTGGTGGTTGTGTATATTATTGCAGCCCTCTTGGTAGTCTTTTCTTCTGTATCTGAATTGGAGATAGCACTTGATTACACGAATAAAACTAATATTTAGTTTACTAGTATTAATATTATTCTGCTTGTGTGGTGCCAGATATGCCTTCACATCTGATAAACACGTTTATTTCTCATTGTGCTGTGCACAGGTCTGTTTGTACCTTTATGCCCCAATTACTGTTCATGCTTTTGCGATCACCAGTATTATCTTTCTCCCATTAATTTTTAAATGCCTCTCCTCTTCCCCTCCAAAAAGAAAAACAGAAGGAGATGTCCTTTCAAGATATCTGAGACCTGGCTTGTTGTTAGTATTTTGAAGATGAGAAATAACAATAGATGAGAAATAACAATTGTTTGTTATTCTTTTTTGGTTTTTGAACCAAATGTAACATTGAATCTTTCCAGCCACCTGAATGATGAGATAAATAAGACTATGTTCAAGAGGAAAAAAAGAAACTTCTCAGCTTCCATGGCTTGTAAGTTTGTTGTTTGTGAAACAAAACAAATTGAGCAGATCTGAGACAATACTGCCTTTTTATGGTTGTGAAGCTTCTAGTCCCTACTTGGAGAAACTGTCAGCTTTTATTGAGGGAGATAGAGGAGAGGGTTAAAAAAAAAATCAAAATTGAATGACCTTATTTCACATGCCATTAAAGAAAAAATGACAATGTCATGGCATCATCAGTTGGAAGGCCTAGCAAAACCCCTAAAAGTTAAATATCTCTAAAATCATGCTTAAAACGGGGACTTGAGGAATAGCTAATGGTGTATCTGAGAACTAGAAAAGCATTTATGACCAAAATCTCCCAGCAGGATTTTCCACTGTGTGTTGCTATTTTTCAAACCTACAGCTGTGTCTAATTATCTAAAGCTGATGTACGACCCAATTAATTAATGTTATGTGTCTGAAGAGCCAGGTAAGAGGGCAGCTGACCCAGGATGTAAGCAAATAACCCAAAGCACATTCAGTGTGTACGTACAAATGCACACAGAGGGTCTAGTGATGCTGGCAGACCTTGGAAAGCCCAGCTGTGTGGGCTGGTATCACCCCAGCACCCTGCGGAGAGGGGAACACGGGTGTCTGCGCAGAAAGCAACCGGGAAAAAGCATCCACTTGAGCACAACAAAGTTCAGGGCGATCTGAGAGAGAGCATTTCTGAGTGCAGCTTCAAGCCCTAAATAATCAGCAAATGGTTACCACAAAATCGGAGGCACTGTGGCTTATTAAATTGCTGAACAGCTGATATCGTGACCTGGTATTCTTTGTTATTTATGGAAATATGGTACTTGCCAGCTTGTGAAAATGGCTGCCTGAGTGCATGTACACGTATTATTTTTGAATTGTTCATAAGCCAGCAGCTGCATTTTTAACTAAGAGTTTAAAAAAAAATAGAAAGGACAGAAAAGGCAACATCTCTTTAATACTACCTACATGCGAAATTCTTTAGATGGTTTAAACATTTGAATCATTTATGAGAAACAAAAAGACTGGAAAAGCTTTCCCAAATAAATGACTGCCTTCAAAGCTCCTTTCCATGGAAGGCTCATGTTTCAGATCTAAGCCTAACTAAAAGGAGATCATATATGATCATTACATATTATTAAATGACTGATGTCTGATTGTGCAGCAACTTTGTATTTAGGCATAGGCTTTCTTTAAAGTGCAATTAGTTTTTTTTTTTAACATTATGAAATTTATTTGAGCTTTAGATCTTGTGTTTTGCTCAGATGTTGTATGGCAGAGCTAATCTTAATTAATTTGCTAAATGTTGCTGTTTGTATTTGCCTATCCACATCACATATTATTAGTCTTCTGATTTTATAGCTAGCTGAGGGATTATTTAGAAGCTACAGACTTATATTGGTGATAAATTCTCTCTGCATAACCAAATCTTTTTCCTTTTCTCTGTTTCTTGCTCTTTCTCTGCCTCTCTTCTGTAGTAAGGGCCTAGTCAGTCCAGCTGTAAATTTCTTAATGAAAACTGCTCAGCATCCACAACTCTCCTGTCACCAAAATAACTAAGGCACTTCAAAGCAGTTTTTTTATCCATTTCCTTTGATCTCTTTATCCATAACCCCTCAGGAGTGCAATGGCTTAGAATCTGCCCCATCAAAAGTTACTAGTGACTGTGGGTTCGTAAGGTGTTTATGATCACCAAGAGCCTGGCCACTCAAAACAAGTAGTTGTAAAAAAGCCTGCTGTGAGAAACATTTTAAAGTGAAGATGTGAGCAGCACTGGTCTTCACCAATGAAGCCCGAGCGATGAGATGCTTGTTATTATGACGGGATGTTAATTGTTTTCTGGTCTAAATGTGGTACCGTAGAGCTGGTGGAAATGATGATTGGGTGACTGTAAGAAGTCTGGTATGAAACAATATTATAGATCTTAAATTTTGGAAGACCAAAGTATGCAGGGTCTAAATGCAGTCAGAATAGAGAAAAAATACCTCCTTATGGGAAAAAATGGAGCTTTGGGTCAAGGTGTTTAGGCCTAGCTTCTTAATGGCTTTGACTTAGGGAGAGGTGCTTATGTTAAGGAGAATAGGAGTTTGCTCAGGCACCTGTGGCATGTTTTGCTCATTAGACGTTAAGTTTTAAGCCTAAGTTTTGCTGTCTGGAGAATGTGGAATACTGATTACCCAAAGCCCAAACTGGTTCTTTGACACTCCTCACCCTTGCTATGTACTCCAGTCTTCCTCATAAGCAAAGGGAGAGCCTTAGGCTGGTGTCTAGACAGAGGCCTGTGTTTCAGCAAAGGGAATTAAAAGCAGGCTCTACTGTCCCTTAACTTGCAGAGGAATTGTGATTTCTACTGCCTGCCATGGACTTTCCATAGTTTCTGGAAAAATACTAGATTTCTGTTGTGTTTGGGATGTATGAAGATAAGGAAGTTGTTTCAGGTTTTGCTCCTGAAAGGACATCTCTACCATGTAGCTTGTTCAAGTGCTGCTGAGGAGCTGCTGCTGTAAGAAGCAAGCAGCAGAGATAGTGTTTTTACACAATCCCATTGAGCTTAAGTGCACTAAAGGATTATTCTGATATTATACAGAGAAAGCCCAGTGAGTATGCCCCTCAACTCTAAAATGAAATTACAACCTTCTATGCCCTGCGGTATATACTTTTACATAAAGTTTTAGATGGTGGTTCTTTAGTTCAGCCATGGTGAACTGTGAATGTTTTCCATTGTCTTACAAGGCAGTAGTTGGTGGGACTGCCGGCATTTAGGCCAACGGGAATCTACTATAACCCTTAGTGGGGTTTTCAGAGGTGTGCTGCCACTTGCTGTTGTTAGAATTAACACCAGCAGTAGGCTAAGTTTCACTCAATTAATGCAGTGTAGATAGTTTTGCAAGTTTTATTTCCTTGGGCATCCGATGCAACTTGTCAATAGAGCTGGGTTTTTTTAATTAAATATATATTTAAAAAAATAGATGACATCATTATGGTAGGACTTTTTATTCTATAATTGTAGGTCAGCAGCACTTTATAGAGACACGCATGCATACTGGATATGTAACGCAAAATATGTAATGAGAATGTGAGATACTTTACTGCCTTCATCTTGAACTACTAAGCTTTTAAGAGATTTATATACCAAACCCTGGAATTTAGATCTAAATGGTATATTTTATTCTTGCACGTGCTCAATAAGAAGAGATGTTTAGCTGCATTAGGGAGGGTGGTGCTTTTCGTCTCAGAAAGATAATCTTGTTTTAAGATAATCTTTATTCCCTCATCGCTACTAGCATCATTAAAAATATTTCCTCTCCATTCTTCATCTAGAGTGCTCTTTGCTGTTGGTGACCAGCAGGTTTGGAGATTTGAATAATAGTCTAGGACTCAAATGGATAACCTCTATCAATTATTCATGATAGATCTTGAGTAACCAATGTACAACATTGGTGATGTTCTTCTGTAGTATGAACTGTAAGTGATGCAGTGATTGATAGACTGTAGGTGACCTTACGGTCATTTTTAATAATTCCTCTTACTGAGTTTTATAACCTTTTTCATTTCTTATGCCATGGAGCCACTATGTTTTCAAAAGCTCCTGCTGTCCCGAGCTGGGAAAAGCTCTAAATTTACTGCTTATTATCTATTCATGTTCTTTAGGCTAGCCTCCCCTTCCTCTGAGGTCAGTACTCTGTCAGTGACTTCAGTGGTCACTTCAGTGGCATAGCTTGCTGGTTTTTTCTTTACATATTTAGAATAGCATTAGGCAATTGAAATAACATATGGCTGGGGGATTTTGTGCTGTGGCTGATGGGAGATCTCATCAAGTAAAATAAGTGTAGGGAAGGGGTGGCTTCTCTTTCCTCATACTCTGTGTCTGTCTGTATGTCAGGATTGAAGTGTTCAAATTAGTTTTCTACTTGTATTCGTTAGGGGCTTTAATTGTATAGACATATATTACATTTACTGTGCTGTGGAAAGCTTCACATGCAAATTTAGCATTACAGCATGAGCTGATGATTTAAGAGCATTTAAGTCTGTTTACCCCATGTCCCACTGGGGAAGTGTTTTCTAATGTCCAAACTTAGGAAATGCTTTTCAATTTCGCATTCATTGTACTTGTGGAGTGAAGATCTTATGAGCACAGTAATATATATATATATATGTAATAGGAATACAGTAATATATATGTATATAGTGTGCTTTGAGGCATATATATATTTGCTAATTTGAGAGCGTGATGTAGGTGCAGATATACAGAGGCCTCTTTCTGCATTTGAATGCTTACTAAGAGTTCACAGACATGACATATTTAGAATTAAAGAATAAAGTTCAGCCAAATTTAGGAGAAATGAAAGACCAGGCCCACATTGCAGAATGTGAGAGGGATGGGGGCTTGGGCCCAGGCCATGACAACAGCCCGAAGGTCGGAAACCTGGAGGATGAGCAAACGTCATCTTCACAGGAGACCTCAGTGAACTCCCTGTTGGAGACTTTGCCTGCTCTTAGGTTTTACATAGCTGTGTCCTGACCAGTACAGGTCTGGTGGATATAATTGTATCAGCAAGGTGTCATTTTAACTTGGGTTTGGATAGAGGAAGAAAGGAGATTTCACTGTAGTAACACAAGCAGCAGCCTTGGCAGGATATCTGTACCCACACTGACAGCCCTGTGGGTGTATGATTTTGGCTCTGGGCACTGGCACAGCCTTGGGAATCTTGGCTTGTGGATCTCAGCGGGGATGCCGCAGCTGCTCCACAAGGGACTTCTCCTGGAAGGGATCTGGGAGAAGGTGGCAGCTTCTAGGATAGTAATAGCTGCACTGCTGCCATGGATGAGGGCACTGTGGGACGCAGCATTTGCAAAAGCTCAGGGCAAGAGGTGTTTGGGAACTCTGCCCCAAGTGCTGCCAGGGTCGCCGCAATCAGGTGCACGAATGCAGGGAATCTCTTCCCTCGGTTTGTGCCTTCATTCCAGGGAAAGGCTGTAGCACGTTTTTGCTGTACACAGTGCAGGCATTCAGGAGACTAAACGTAAGCAGGCAAGTGCTACCAACACACCTGAATCCCGATCTGGCTGCGTTTCGTTCCATGGGGGTCCTCAGACGCATCGCTGCAGCAGACTCCTCTTCGTGCTCAGCGCTGTTTTATTTGTGGTGGGTGTATAGCGTGTATTGAATTACGGCTGTCCCCCACTCACCAGTCCACCTTAACAAAGCGTTACTGGTTAGCATATTTTGTTGATCAGTGTGATTCCAACTCTGCAATAACATGTAGACTAACCAGATGGAGGCTTGTACCTCTCGTGATTATAAAATTAACCAGAATCATTGATAGTTAGGGGAGTGATGACGGAGACCCAGGCGCTGTCAGAATAATGTGCTTTGAGGCACGTTGTGCTTGAATCTGTTAGTGAAACACTTCGTGTTTGTGCTTGCTTAGTGCGCAGCTCAAAAGCATTGCAGAGCGCGTGTGCTTCCCTCAGCTGTGAAGGTGCATAACGTGTAAGGACCGACTGCTGCTGGGCTTGAGTCAGCAAATCCGGGACGGGTCCTGCTCCACGCAGAGTCAAACCCAAGAAATTTTATTCACAGGTTCTGGTGTCTTTATACATGTGTGTGTGTTTTTGTTTTTTAATAATGCAAAATGGGATTTTATAACCTTCTGAGTAAAATAAAGTTTTTACATTAGAACCGAGTACAGAAACTTTTAGAGAATCGTTGAGGGATTTATAAGAAACAATTGGAAATAATGATTTAAAATGCTGTGCTATCTCTGTCTTACTACTGTCACAAACCCCCTTGATGTCTTGTGGAACCCTGTTCATTTACAGCGGTGGCTAAAGGACCCATTTAAATGGATGAACTTCATGAATTTGTAAGTGCATTTAAAAAAAAAAAGGCATTACAATAGGTACTTTGTACTTAGATGTTGAGAATGAGAGTTTGGTTTGATATTTCATAACATAGTGCTGACTGCTGTTTAGTGTATTTCATAATATCCCCTGGTAACCTGAGATTGCACTACAGATTCCTGCTATTAAATGGTTATTCAGAAGTGTTGCGTTACCGGCAATTTTTGCTTGCGTGTGAATTATTAGGTGTTTGAATTAGCAAAATGTGGATTAGTCAAGTTTTTACTTTGCTAGTAGTAGAGCACACACTTCTAAGCCATTTGGTAGTCAGATACAGTCGCTCTGTGTTTGACCTTATCAAAATAATGCTTGCTTGTGCCTCTGTAATTAAACATCTGTCAGGATTTTCATAATGCCCTATGGGGCTTTGGGAGGGGGAAGGGGTAAAGGGTTAGGCCCCCTGCTCTTAAGGAGCAAGTGGTGTGTGTAACAGGAAAATGTGTTTGGGGCATTTTTGCACAGGGCAATTTTGGGAGATTAGCAGCTTTCTTCTCCTTTTTGGCTGATGTAAATCAGCAGTGAATTTATTGAGACATCCGGTGCAAAACTGGTGTGAGAACAGAACTTTGGGCCTCATGTGGCAGCTTGAGCAGATGGGTGCTTCTTACTATTTCTTAAAAACTGAAGTGACAGGGAGATTAAGGTTTAAAAATCACAGCTTCTGCTGCACGCATTAATTAAAAGGTTTCAGTGTAATAATTTTCTTATTGCTCTAAATCTTACAATCGGCTACTTTTATTTATTTAAGTACCCAGCCCTTCCCTGAGAGCCACGGCTGTTCGGTCAGTGAAATTCCTTCTGGTTAAAGCTCCCTGAATAGTTGTTGACATCCTATACCGAGACCAGGTCTGTTTCCTCTGTGCTGTGCTGATAATGGCGTCACTGGGAGATTTCTGAATTACAAGCCCTAATCCCAGTTACAGTGCTCCAGGGACGCTTCGCTGCTCAGCACAGTCTGGTGCCCCTCAAAGTACCACTGCAGCTCTTGGGGCAGTGGCTCATATGTTTCTATTCCTGGCTTATTTTGCTCACAGGGAAAACACAGAAGCAATTTTGGAATTTCTTAAAAAGCACAAAATATCTTTTTTTTAAGGTACAAAGATGGGAAGAAGTCAGAGTCCAAGCCCTTCAGTGATCTAGCAGAGACTCATTTTTCTATTTTTCTTTTCTGATTCTTGGTGGGATTTTTACATCTACAAAACCCCAGCTTCCTTTTCTGCAGTATCTAAAACTTTTTTTGCAAACCTGAAAATCGCATGCATCATGGATGAAAATGTAATGGTGATTTAGAGACCTAAGACAGAAGATCTGGGCCTCTTCTGGAGCTGTAAGCTGATGGTCTATGATGAGATCACTGAAAGAGAAAGGCCCTTAAATATAAATGCAATTTTTATTTTAACATGCCCGCCAATAGATTATTTGGATTTATATAATTTCTGCTTCTTCCAACTTAATTTCTCAGGAAGACCTGTTTGTTCCATGGGATGAACTCCTCTTGAGGAATTAACTAATTAAGAAGGTTGAGCTTTATGCGTTCTTCCCGAACGGTGTATCCTGAGGCTACCGTGCAGTAGTGTCAGGGCTCCTCTTTGGCGGTGCTTCACTGGCTCCTGGGTTAAGACCTGCCGCAGTCTGCTAAGCCGATGATCCGCTGCAAGAGAGAGGGGCAGAGCTGTCAGCCCCACAGCTCTTCTCTTTTCCCTGTAAACTCATAGTTAGGAGATGAGGTAGCGGTGGCGGCCGTTTCTGGCAGGTTGCAGGAGAACCACTTCTGCCAAGGACTGGTGACGGAGCAGGCCTCAACCTCTCTAGCCAGAGCCGCCTGGAGAGGTGAGTTTTGGTTCTTGGCTTTACACATAGTGTCATCAGCTGGGGAAGGGGCTTCGCACTGAGTAATAACATAATAATAAACATAAGGTGTCCCTTCGCTGGTGGCCAGGATGGGAGATCCCACTCCCAGCAATAGGCAGCCCAGTTGTTGTTCTTGCCTTACGAAGCCCGGCAGCGCTGCATAACGAGCTATTAAGCTGTTAGGGCAGGCACATCTATCTTTAGACTGTATTGACCCATTGTCACTCACAGTCTTTGCGTCCTAGAGGACAGAACGCACCAAATAAGGGATTTCTTAGATCCTCTTAGATGCAGGAAGTAGCTCGGTGGAAGAGGTAGGCTGGCACCCGCCGTCAGCAGCGCAGCAGCTGTCTCGGGCTGCTGATAGCGTCTCCCTGGGGCCCGGGGAATGGAAAACATCCTCAAAGGCTGTTTCAAAGGCAGGTGAGACTGCTGTGGTGGCAGCAGCCTGTGTTCTGAGGGCGCAGTCATCTCTCGCGGCGCGGCTGCAGCACGCAGAGCACTAAATCAGCAAGCGGTTTGGATTGAGAAGGCTGGCAGAGGAATAGAGGTGCTTTATAACCCCTCCTGGTCCCTTTCATCTTGAATTATAAAAGCTGTCAGTCCAGAGTTCGGAAGCAGCTTTAACTGAGCTTTTGTTGACACATTAAATTTCTCTTACTTCATCTTAAAGTTTAGAGTAGAAAAATTTTAGGGAAAAGGCTTAATGAGTCAGTTCCAAATACACTTACTTTGAAAGTATTGTTTGAAACAGTGATTTAAGCATTGTAATATCGTTCTATTTTCCACAGAAAGTAACTCATTTCTGGTGATTCGGTAATGCTGTTACAAAGTATTGCTTTATTTTTCGTTGTTTCTTTTTTTTCAGCCTAGTAACAAGATGACTCAGATAGTAACCTGGATAATTAAGTTATGGGAAACATAGAAAGAATTTATTTAAAAAAATAGGCTTATATTCTTAACATTGTGGCTAAACTTTGGCACCAATAATAGTTAATCAATTTCAAAATAAATGGGTTATACATAAAATATAAGCTCATTTTTTAAGGCCCTGCATGCCCTAAAATACAGGAGCACAATATTGCAGTAATTTAATGTGTTCTTAGGTAAACGGAAGAAAGAGAGTTCTTTTAAGAGGAGCTGCACTTTAGATTTATTTAAAACAAGGGCTTTATTTTTACCACAATGTTAAAATTACTCTCTAGTCTTAAATGTCTTAAGCTGTTTCTATTGAGAAGACTTCCAAGGTAAAACTTTACTTCACTTTGAAGTCCAAGCTAAGCTGCAAGAAAATATCTAGTACAATGCTTAACCTAAAATTTAGTCTTATGAAATTCCTAGTAGTTTAATTGAAGTCTGAATTTCATCTTTATGTTGAGAGAGGGTAATTTTTTGTTGTTTTTGTTTTGTTTTTTAAGGAAGAATTACTACCTAAAGGAGGTTTTTATACTTTCCACAAGTACACACAAATATAAAGAATCAAAAGTAAAAAGTATAAAAAAGTCCAGAAAAACTGTGGAGTGGTGTTGAGAATGAAGTAAATGAATGTAAAGTATTGTTTATTTTAAAATGCTTATTTTTATAATGACGGGGACTTTTTTGCTCTGCCTATTTACTTAGAGCTAACTTAGGGTTAACCAAATTTTACTGGTTAACTTAAGCCTGAAGAGAGAATGATCAGTGTGCAAAGTCTGATCCAAATAAAAGGTTGTAGCGAACGGAGAAGACTGGCTTTATTTAAGGAACTGTAATGAGTATGTCCACACCGCACTGCAAGCTCAAACATCAGCAAAGCATCAGTTCAAGCTTCCTGGCCTAGCCAGGGTAGGTGGTCAGTTTAAACTGCATCATATTAAGCTGAGACTTAGTTGTAAGCTATTGCTAATCTCTGAGTAGAGACATGGAGAACAGATTCAGGTTAAAACTTTTGTGAGCTTGAGTAAAGAGACACACTTACTTCCGAAGAGCAGTATTCCTAGTGCAGAGGACAGGCAACTTTCATGACAGAGAGATTAAATAACTTCCTCTTAGTCATTTATGAAATTAAAATGGTAGTAAACTCAGAAATTTTAACTTGGAACTTATGTCAATGTCTTCAATGTCAAAACCATCATTTCACTGCAATACAATTTTTTTCTGAAGCATTGAATACAGCAAGATAAAATCCGGAGAAAAAATATTGGTATGGCAAAAAGGATGTATTCTCGAGGTACTGGAAGAGTTTGAGGGGAACAGCTCCAAGTGACAGGCCTACGGTTTTGATGAAGGAAAAGCTGTTTTTTTCAGAAATAGGTTGCTACTTGCAGCAAGCTCTTCCACAGAGGTTCTGTAGCACTGGCTAATAACAAAAGGTGGATGGGAAGATTCAAGCTGGAAAGGCAATGGAGAAAGGAGCGTTGTCAGGATCAAGTCCCTTCTTGGGAACTCAGTGGAGATTCAAAGCTGACTCTGCTTCATAGCCTGCAGAAGCTGCTGCAGAAGAGTCCTGCACGGCTGCTTCGGACGGTGGGTTTCTCAGCTCTGTTCTGAAGCGTTCCCAAAACACCCAGCAGGGTGAACTAGAAACCCCACTAAGGATTCTCATGGGGCAGAAAATATGCTTGCAAAACTCGGACAAGATGAAAAGATGGGCCTCATGGTGCAGAGGTACTGAACTCCAGACAAAAGAAAACTTTAAAGGCTCTTTTAAAGAAATAGTGGAAAATTATAGGCAGTGAGTTTGGGAAAGATGGTATTTCATAAACAAGCACGCAAAATTAAGATATAGCTTTGGAAAGTCCCTCGTAAGCTCTGGGCTCATTTGTGTTGTAATTTTTGCAGGAAACTTTCATTCTGAAATAATGATTTAAATCTAAAGCTTGATATGAGGCAGTTTATGAGAATTTAGCTTGAAGGTGGCTCTTTCTGTTAAACTGTCATAAAACATCCTTAAACTCCCTGTTCTGACTTTACTCTTTTGTTTTCTTAATTTCTGAAGAATGAGAGAATGGAAAATTGGAGCATTAGGAAAGTCATTTGTTTGTTGCCATTATCCAATAGGTTAAAATGGGAAATAGTCTTCCATAAACGTACCAGGTATTTTGGGTGCCTACTAACAGGTATTTTATTCAGAGTTTTCAGAATATACTGATACGTACTTGTCTTCTGAAAAGCTGTATTAATTAAAGTGTATGAAGTAGGATACATTAACACAGGATGACTCCAAATCCTTAAATGCATTAACAAACCTAAGCTGTTGAATCAGGAACTCAGGCAACTGATTCTTTGGAGTTTTGTGCTGGGAGTAAAGAATTGACTCCACTTATCCTATTCCTGGTCTTTGGTTTAGGCTTGGAGTTGAGTTCAGAACATGTATCATCTAGATTTTTAATTTTTTTTTCCTCATGATTCTCTGTCTCTGCAAATATTTTAAATAATGTCTTGCTGCACAGTACCTGGTCCTTGTCTGACCATTAAGCAGCATTCCAGAGACTAGCTTGGAGTCTATATGGTTGCAAGTGTTGGATACCATCTTCATATGTATTTGTTTTCTTATACACATTGTTGTGCATTATTTCTTCTACTTTTCTCTTAACTACATGTAAGTGAAGTTTCTCCCACTCTAATGGCAATAACCCTTTTTTAAAAATTTATTCTTTAATAGTGTGTTCTCAATTGGCACTTTGCAGGCAAAGATTTTAAATCTGTAAGGTCTTTATACTTCCTTCTGCTGCATTTGTGTATTTTTCTTTTGGTGTCTGTTCTGCAAAGTTCAAGTGATACTTTCATGTACAGAGATGCATGTGGGCTGATTACCATTCACCAAGAATGACTCCATGGAAGGAGAGATACAGATTGGCATTACCTCATTCCACTGCTGACTGCACAAACTACAGCCTGTTTTGATTGAGATCTTTCTAAATAGCAGGAGAGACAGACAAAAGTTAAAACCTCCATATTGGGAGGGTTTTTTTCCTGCTAAAATGGATGCTTTTGTGCCATTTGTGAACTTGGTGTTTCCTATAAAGCAACTGGTGTCCCTACTTATTTCAAAAGTTTTGATTAATAATAATGAAGTATAAAATAGTACTCAGCATGTAGAAAAGATTACCAAAGTTCAGTACTTCCTTTCTATACCTTTCTCTAATTATACCCCATATAGATTCTCATTTGCCAGAGATATTTTCTTTCCTTTTTTCCTCTTTCTCTCCACTTTCCTGGTAGTTGTAAACACTTTAGCCTAGGCTGAGATGGGCACCTTTGTGAAGCATCTCCTCATCTTGTGGGAACATCAAGGAAGTGACTTCTGTTTGTTGAGAGAGCACAGATCTTGTCGGTAGCGCCACACTGACAAACAGCCTGCATTTTGTGATGAAACAAATTATGTCCCCATTATACGGACACATAATAGTGTTTAAAGACAGCAGGGAGCTCCGTTTGGAGACTCCTCCAAAGCAAAGGGCAGTTTTCCTAGATTTGCAATCAGTAAAAGGTGTAATATGAAATTGCGTGGGCTGCTTTTTTACCCTTCCTCAACCCAGCTGGTAGTTCTCCTATTTCAGCTTTGCAGAGCACTTTAATCTCTCCCATTCTCAAGTATAATGGGGAGCGCTCACAAGAATTTTGGTAATTCTATCAGCACAATCCATTTAATCAGCTCAAATTCAGCACAGGAACTGTACTATACCCCCGAGCAGGTGGTGAAACATGGACGAATCTCATTAAGAAATATATCCGTACCTCGCAAGAATTGCATCATGTTCTGCAGCGCTCTCCTGCCCCTCTGCAGGAAGCTCCTGATTTACAGCTCGGATGTGTCCCCTGGATGCAACCAAGCCGCTGGTGAGCACACCTTTACTGAGTGGGGAAGTTAGCCAAGTTTCTCTAGGCCCAAAGGCTCAGAGCAGAAGTGGGAGATGCTGTTAGCGACCTGTAGTGTTTTTTATCTAACGTCTTTGCTGGGGGGTTGCCTTTAATCCCATTAATAAACACATCCTGGTTGCTGGCCAGACCCAAGAGTGGGGCAGCGCACCCGTGTAAGGAGGGAGCGCTGGCCCCAGGCTTTCTGTGCGGGGCAATGGCCAGCTTGAGTTGTGTCACTACTGCGAGGCTGGACTGGGGAGGTGGCACTGCATAAAGTGTAGCAAAAAAGCACCTTTTTGGAGGGAAAAAAATAGAAGAGAAAAAAGGAATCAAATAAAAGAAAATAAAGAAGAATAAAAAAACCCGCACACACAATACAAATAAAGGAGAGGGCGGCGCACGCAGGCGGTCAGGAC
>JAWLRI010000255.1:506872-548310 GCA_034781795.1 Crypturellus tataupa | reverse complement strand
GGCGCGCGGCGCTACCTGCAGCACCCCGCGCGCCTGTGTGAAACCTCCAGAGTAAGCCCTGGATGGGGAAATCTGCCCTAATTTTTGTTTTTCTTTGCCCTAATTTTTCTCTCTCTCTCTTTTTTTTTTCTCTATTCTTTTTTTTTTTCCTTTTTCCTCTTGATTTTTTTTTCTTTATGCACGGGAGTTAGCTCGACCTTAAAACTGAGATAAGCTGGCAAGAAGTTAAAGGAAGTATCAGTTTAAGTGGCTGTTAGGAAAGTTGTCTTGCAAGGGAAGTATGTGAAGTTTTAGACGAGCACTTGCAGAGGTGCGAGGAAGATGGATTTATGAAATGCAAATCATCCAGTTTACCTAGTACTCAGCTTTTACCATGCTTGCCAAATTTGAAATGTAAAGCTGTTTTGTTTTTTCTATACAAGCATATGGATAAGGTTTGATTTTTGGAACATAGGAAAAGCAACAACATATTTAATGACAATGAAAACACTAGATTTTTCTTATAGTCATTATGCCTCCAAAATCTGCTGTAACTGCACTATTTGGGCCAAAGGGACTATGTATGTGGCAGGAAATATAAAATGTGCAGCAAGTGATAGTAAACTCAGAGTGTAAAATTTTAACTTAAGTTGTTAGTTTTGTGTAAATAAAGTATTCTGAGTTTAAGCACACTAGTGTTATAATGGTTTAAAATATATTACTCAATTTAAGAAAATAGGTTACTCTTGGTAATTAACTGCATAACTTTTTTCATAATTGCTTTTAGTCAATTTTTTTTTTTTTGTAATAAATAGGCTTGATGAAGATTTATTAAAATAATTCTGTGAGGGGAATTTTCAAAACACTTTATTCTTCCTGACTTTGGCTCTGTCCATTATCATTGCTGGAATATTTATGCTAATGTTTCTTTGTTTGATGGTTGTTGGAGGGGGCAAAAAAGCTGTGTGCTGGTTTACCTCTTTCTTTGTGGGAAGAACTCTGCAAAGATGAGCTTTTCTGTTTTATTTTCTGCTATTTGGGAATCTGAATTAACCAGATCCGTTTCTTAGGCCCATTCTTCTCGAGGCAAATTTGTGTCTCCTGTAACAGGAGGATATGGATAAATGGCAAGTTAATGATGTATGTGACCTGAGGAGGAGGTCTGTCTTTTTCCTTTTTTTTTTTTTTTTTCTTTCCTTTCCTTTGAGTTTTATGTGCATAACAGCAGCTTCCGCAGCTGTTCCACACCTCGGGCTGTGGGGCTGGCAGGCAGCTTCGTTACCTCAGTTCCCCTCTTCCTTCCTTCCCTGTTAGGTTTCCTAGCCTCACTGGTGGTGCTGGGGATACCATGTGCAGCTGGGAAAGCAGGAGGAGTTCTTAAATTTCCCACATCAGGTCCCTGTAAGACCACAGTGGCCAGAAATAACTCATTTTCCTCCTTAAGGACAGCGATACTGTTCCTCGAGGTCCCACTTTTTGGCAAAAAATACAGCAGGCCACAGCCTTTGCCTGAGAAACATCCCTGGGCTTTTCTTTCCCTCTTGTTTTTTTCATCCCTCTGTTTCCCCCGGGCTTGAAAAGGTGTTTTTCATGGAAGTGGTAGGTCCCTTTCTGTTAAAGGACATCTTGTGCAGAAAGCAGATCTTTGGAATATTAAAATCTATTGTTAAACCTATGGCAAGCGCAGGGTTTTTTTTTTTGTTTGTTTTTTGGGGTTTTGTTTGTTTGTTTGGTTGGTTGGTTGGTTGGTTTTTTGTGTGCTTCTGCCTGCAGGCTTGCTCTGAAAAGAGAGGCAGAGGATGATGGTGAAGTTAGCGAGGCCTCCCGTTCAACGTGGTGTTTGCAAGTCTGTCGCTATTCCTATCAAACCACATGTAAAAGTTGCCCTTAGACATACTTTCCTGATCTGAACTTTCCTGATCTGTATCAGAACATGGGCTGGGGAAAGGAAAACATTTAAAACCTTCTACTTTTTTTTTTTTTTTTTTTTTTTTTCCTCCTAAAGGAGAAATTCCAGATTAGGCCAGCTTGTGGCAGTGTTTTTCAGCATTTCTTTCACTTCTCCTGCTTTGAGAGCTTAAGCCTTGGTACTAATTCAAAAAGTTGGGAAATTTCCGAAGTGCTGGATACAGTTCATGCTTTATAATTTTAACATAATTCTTTATCTGTTAAGAAGATGAGTGTGTATGATATAAATAATTATGACTCACAGATGTAGTATTTATACTTAGTTTTCTATGACGCCTACTTTAAACATGATGTGTTGCTATTGCCTTTTTCAGATGGATTTGATTTCTCTCCCCAGTCACCCTTAGCATAACAATGATCCTATTATTCGAAAGATTCAGTAAAACACAGTTACAGCTGGTTCTTCTTTTGACGTATCTTTGAGACATCCACTGACCTTTTGGATCTACATTATGTACCGTGGGATGATTCTCATCTGACTTCCTTCTTTAAATGAGGGTGGTTCCTCTTTAAAATGGGAAGCCAACATGATTCAGAAATGAATAGTTTCTGGAACTTGTTATGTCTTATAAGTTGTATCTTAAAAAACTTTTTGTTACTCATCTTACAGATTATTAAGAATTTAAGTAAGGCAAGAACTTTGGTGTACTGCTAAGCTATAAATTCAACCCACAGTGAAAAAAGAAAAACTGCAACTCCAAATTCCTTTAAAAGCACAGTTCATCCACAAGTAACTCCCTTTTCTGCTTTCTTGCTCATGGCAGAATTCTGCAGGATTCTTTGTTAGCTCTCCAAGAGGATTATGGAAGTTGCCAATAAACGACCAATGTCTTTAGTGATCTCTGTGGTGTCCATAAGGCTGTCAGAAAGCTGCTTCATGCCAGGTCTGAAAAGCTCTTTACTTGGTTGGAAATGCCTCCCACAGTCATTGTTATCATTTCCTCTGTTCTTATATAAAAGAGCAAAGGAGGATACTGGAAAGAAAAGAAGAGGAAATACTACTTACCTATCAATTAACCAACTGGTGAATATTGCTGCCATAGGAGGTCAATGGGAATAAACACCCAACCATACTTGGTGTGTAAGAGGCTAAATGGAGGGGAACTGGGACGGGTAGATAAGACATTGATTCTTCAGCTGGAGGCCTTTGGTTCGAAGCTATGGGTTTTGTGGCACATGTATGATGTGTGTGGTTGGTTGAACTCACTCCTTGTGAGGGCTGTTGCCATCACCGCAATCAGCACTAAGTTGTAGCCTTGGTGGAGTGGCCAGAGATTGACCTTGTGGCTGCAGCCACATCCTCTGCGATCACACTAGCTCCCTCACTGTTTCTCTTCAGTCCACTCAAAAAAAGAACCATTAAAATCAACTTTTGATTCATCCAGTAGCTCAAGAGTTTCAAGAGTTTCTCTGAGACTCACGAGAAAATTAGACTGTGTGCCTTCTCTGCCCTATTTTATCCTTTCCACCAGGACTGGAGCTCCTGGTATGTGCCTTGGAAAGCCTAGCTTCTGTGGTGGGTGCAAACACTTGCAGCAGGACTTCTCCCAGATCATGGGTCTGAGAGAACTGATTCACACGAGCTCTGGGCTTTTCAGCAGTCCTGCACGAACAGCCCATGTAGCAGTCATAGCGGTGACAGTCACAGCTGTGGTACAGCAATCTTGCCCCTCACCTACTGGTGAGGAAACAGTTTCTCTACTGAAATATTATATATACTTTAACCTAAGTTAAAGCCTTTCAGTGATGTGCCGCTCTACGTTGACATAGCTGACACGCTGTGTCACCGGAGGCCTCGGCTACATTTAAGTGGGTGAACTTCAGTACTTGCCATGGTAGCGTGGCCCTCAGTGGAAGAAACAGGGTAAACCAGTCCATGCAGAGCTTGCTCTTCATTTCCATAGCTGTGCTGCCCCTCCAAGTCACTGCCTATAGCTCAGGTACAGCACAACTGTACCCTCCGTTTTTGGCTTGTGAGCATCTCTAGTAAGCATCTTTAAGATGTATTGTAGTATGCTGTCCGCACTTAACAAATGGTAGGAGAAACAGCTAAAATATTGAATGAAGAATGTTAAGCTACATGCTCTTGTTGCCAGTCCACAGTCCTGGAAGACCTTTTTTCCTTAATACATTTTAGGGAAGAGCAACAGGTGTTGGTTAAGAAGACGCTCTGGAGCAGACTTTGTGGCATGTCTGACCATTGGAACAAAAGAGAAAAAGCTCTCAGAAGATTCACAACTGGTTGTTTGTTTGGAGTGGCTGTACAGGTGGGCTGCTGCTTGCTTTGAAAAACAAACAAACAAAGAGTCATAATTTTCTATCAACTCTGCAAGTATTTTCCATGCATCAAAACCAAGTGGACTTCTCTTTCTGTGCCTGAATTTAAAAGAAAAAAAAATCCAACTCTCTCAAATTTAATTATGCATCCTGCTGTGCTAATGATCTTATGCCCTTCCTTCTTCTTCCTTCTACCTGCTCCAAAGTTAACAAGCAGGACCACACATGAAGAAATGCCTGTCAGCTATGGAGTAGCTGCTACTGGAAGTATTAGCCTTAGATTTTGGACCAGTTCATACATTATTGCTATTCACTCTGGAACTGCGACAAAGCTGTGTTAGAGGCAAATTCATATCATGTGGCCTAATGACTTCCTAATTTTTGCAGAACATTCCAGGAGTTTTATATCCCATAACTTTCTTTAAGTATATTATGATCAGCAATGCTTAAGGCAATGCCAAACTGTACAGATTTAATTTTGGCAAGCTGACTCTGCAAGTAGTTTTGTGTGAGTTCTGTATATGTATTCTCATTTCTCTCTTTATCCATAGTTCATTGGTAAGTCCTTGGGATTTCCTTATTACCATCCAAGATCCAGCAGGTGAGATGACCATCAAGGATCCTAAAATCTCTGAACTGATGCAGTGGTACCACTCCATCTGGGTTGCTGTATTCGCCATCAGTGAAAGGCAGGACTGATGGCCCTTTCTCTGGGTGGCCACCGCTGGGCTTTGCTGTTATGTTTCCTAAAGGAAGAGAAACGGGTCTGAAATTGTGCGGCATGGTGGTGAAAGTCAGACAGCTTTGTGTGAGTGGACAATTCGCTTAGATTTCACAGCACCTTCCTTTGCCCGGCTGTAACTGCAGCTCCTTGCTGCTGGGAGGAGGGATGCACTCGCTGCTCGTGGGGCAAGGAAGGCGAATGAGTGTTATTTCACTCGGCTTTTCTCTGCCGATGGGCAGACATCAACTCTCGCTCACCTACATGTGACTACCATGGAGGTGAAGGGATTGATACATGTCACTGGCTCCGCCATTGCCCCCAAATCCCATGTGCCGTGTACAGAATGATGCAGTGATAGTCCCACTGCTGCGGAAGGGAGAAGCAGTGCAGACCTTGAAGATGCAGCGGCTGTGGTGGCCATTTTACCCACCCGCACTGTCCGCTTCGTGGCGGGCTCGGCCGCGAGGGCCTCCTGTCCCTCACCCTCGCTGAAGCACCTTGCTGAGTCTGACGAGGCTGGGAGCTGGGAGGCAGGTGCCCGAGTACCCGGCACTTGGAGCGAGTTGGCCTTAGGGTTTCAGCACCAAGCTTGTCGCACGCGGGGCGCCCGGGTGAAGCCCAGGGTGCGAGCAGAGGAGGGAGGAATTTGTGCGCAGAGCTGCCCTGTCAGTCACTTGGCCTTTGAGAGGTTTGCAGCATCGGGATCCTGCATAGCCGAGCCAAATAGTCTTCAAGGAGAAAGAGCATGCGAGTAGCTGGAAAGCAACAATTCCCATAAATATCAGGCTAGTTTTTCGTCATGCCTCCCAACATCTAACGTTACATGCACTTCAGCCTGACAGATTTTGGAGCTGATACTCTTCCCCACTTAATTCCCAAGTTATTTTGTTGCTGCATATTCTCTGGTTATGCTTCAAATTCTAATAAACCTGCTGATTTTTGTGTCTGGAGCTGTGTGGATGGAGGATGGTTTCAGGCTCCTTTAAAAAATAATGTGATCCTTGAAGTGTGACATAACTCTAAAGCATTTCTGCTGTGCAAAGGAATTTGTAATTTTACTGAGCTAGGGAATACCTTGTAGAAGGAGTCTTTTGTGTGCTCCGCTACAACTGTTCTCAGCTTTGGATTTCACCCATCTTAAAAGGTTCAGTTTCAAGTTTAGCCAACTAAAATTTTTGTGTTTTGTTGTGATCGACTCGGCTGCCTTTCAGGCTCTGTCCAGAACATGAGCTTGGCGCAGCCAGTCTTGCAATCATCATAATCTAAAATAATTAAAAAAAAAATCAGCACAGGCAGCCCAGAACTGAACAAACTTGATTGAATTAGTCTGATGGTTGCCTATTCAGGGCTCCCTCCCCCAATTGTGAGGGCTCAGTGGGTTTTGTTTTCACAAGCAGCAGGTGTCCTGGCGGACAAAGCGAAGGAGATTAGTCGGACTGGGAAGGGGGAATGTTATGAGTGGCGACTGGGGCTGGCATTTTTCTCATTCATCTCGGGGAATATTTCGCCCTTCTGCCCAGAGAATGAGCTGAGCTGCGTGAGGGGCCGCCGAAGCCATCTCCGCACTTGGGGTACCGTCACTGCGGAGCTGCTTGGCCAGCGCCGTTTTTAAAGTGTTTCGGCAGCTGGAATAAAAAGGAGCTCGTGGGTGATGCCTGAATACAAACGTGCAAGGAAAACGACTGAAAAATAACAAGGTCATGGCAAAAGTAGAGTTAAGGGATCCAAGCATTAGTCATTTAATCATCCTGGCAACTGTGTTCATAATGTTTGGGAACAAAAGAATGGAAAGGAAAATGCCAAATAATGTTACTGAAAGATTCCTAAAAGACTTAAAATTGCCTTGGTCACAACAATTTTCCCTCCCTGGATCCACTCCTAAGAAAAAGTGATATGAAACTACAACCCTTTCTCTGTACTTGTGAGATCATAATTTTTCGTCGTCAGCACACTTTCCCAAGAAATATTTGGTTAAAAATTGACAGTCACCGTCATGTATCCTTGTCCTGAAGTTGTCAGCCATGAGATTAAAAAGTAAATGAGAAGTCATTTTAGGAACTCTCCGTTCCTAAGATTAAGTGTGTAAGAGGAGAATGGAGACCACGAGCATGGCTGAAAACAAAGGGTAGCTATTTGGGGTAAATCTGTTAAAAATAATATGCCCATATTAAGAAAAATCAAGCATTCTCTTTGCCCTGACATCTGGATTCATTTGCTAAGGATGAAAGTATACTGTTATTATAAATATTATACAGCTAATAACTTGGAAATAAAAAGGTCACTCCTTAATATCTGGTCAGAAAGAAAAATATCACCGAAAAGTAATATGGAAAAGCACTGCTGTGTAAAACACAAACTTCTACTTCGTGACCAGATGATTGGGGAAGGCAGGAGTTTTTGGAGAGCCTTGGACTTGTTTTCTGTGTGCTCCTGGGCTCTGTCTCAGGGACTATATTACTGCCTTTTTTTCCCCTTCATATGACTGCATTAAAATCACTGCAGGGGTAAGTTAACTGATAAAACATATATTAGTCAACATCTGACTCTCAAGAGCTTTGTTCAGTTTATGCACTGTTAAAAACCTCAAGCCTCAGCCAGAAACACTCACCATCTTTCTAAAATTAGCTCGGGAGGAAGTGGCGATATTAGTCGATCGTGCACTTTTCACCTCTCGGTGTTGCCAGTGCCTCGCTCTACTTCCCCTTCTGCTGCACCTCTGAATTTTGGGGAGCTGGTGTAGCTCTCCAGTGAAGCGAGTGGAGCTGCGTCTCTTAGTAAAACCAGGTCACTTTTTCCTCCCAATTATCCTATTGTGTGGGGCAAATGGCCTGGTATTGTAAGAAAGTTGGAGAAGGGTGCATAGAAGGGGTGCCCCCCGTGCTCCTGCTCTCCTTCTACAGGAGCTGTGCTGTAAAATACCCTGGAGAGGAGAAAGCAGAGGAGGTGGGGTGAGAAAAGCAGAGACCTAGGAGCTTGAGAGGGAGGGCACTGTTAGTGTAGGACAAACCATCCTCTGCGGCAGGAAGAGCAGGTCTCTGAGCAGCCTGACCTCTGCCCGAAGGATAAACCCACTGCTAAGCAGACTTGCGGATGAATTCTACAGCAGTCCTTTCTTTTGCTAACCATTAGGACTTAGATCTAGAATGAAATTCTAGTGTGCGATTATTAATTTATGAGGGGTTTTGGTTTGCTATGGGGGTACAGCAAAGGGGAAGAGCAGGTCATGCTTTCTGACATCCCATGAAAAGGAGTGACTTTTTATGTAGTGTTTGTCTGTCCAAGTTTTAAATTCCATATGTTGTTCCACCTCTTCCCTTGACATTTGTTCTGCAAGCTACAAATATAGATAATTGGGAAGTTTTCCCCGCTCATTGCGAGTTTTCCTACGTGCAATTATGTGTGGTTGTTCTGATGTACTCCAGCGCTCTGGATGACATAATTCTCTCATTGGGAACCTGGCAGTCCTCAGAAGTCTGGGGGCGGTTGGCCTATCACCCTGCCGTCTTCTTGAGCGATGCTAGAGGCATTTAACTCTTCATCTTTATTTTCTAGTCTGTTGCTTTGCTCTCCTGTCGCAGTTCTTTGAACTCCTTCCAACTTGTCAGCATTTGCAGATCTGCACAGATATTTTTATTGGGCCTTCCTTTCACATGATAAAATAACCTAAATTTTGAGCTGTAGGCCTGCCTTCCTGCCTGTTTCCCCTGCCATGTCATGTTGTGCCATACTTAGTTCGGGCTCTGCACTTTGTCCTTGACCATCATATATGTATGGGAGTTAATATAAATAGTAACGTGAACACTGTAGTTATCATGTAAGCATCTCCCTCTGAGGAGTAGTCTTGTCTTCATAGGATGTGTTTTTATTTGTGAAAGTTAAGCTGAAGAAGCTTGCCGAATACACTCATATTTAAGTTGGCATCTACTGTAACATCTGTTATTTTCAACATTGCTTCTTTCCAGATTTCGCCCTCCCACTGCATCGGCGTTTTGGATCATTTCCCTTTACTTGTCTTAGCCTGCTTTTTTCCAGAATGAATCTCATTTGATTATTTTCAGATCGCATTTCTATTTTCTCTAAGTCCCCGTGCATTTATTTCTGTGTCCCCATTATTATTCCAACTCCTCTAAATGTGAGGAGATTTCCTGGAGATGTAAGTTAGCAGGCTGTCTAGAATCTCTTCTGGATCATTAAAGAAAATATCAAGTGAAATAGAACCTCATATAGATCTTTGTAATATTGCACCTTCTTCTAATGTTATCCTTTGCTATTTTTTTTCATTTAAAAGAATTTATTTTCAGTCAGTTTTCAAATCAAGTTATGGAAAAAAAAGAAGTGCAAATCACTATCAAATGTTTCGTAAAAATCCAATCACATCACATCTGCTCTTTCCCCTTCATCAGTTTTGTAGTGCTAGCCAAAAAAAAAAAAAAAAAAAAAAAAAAAAAAAAAAAAAAAAAACCAAAAAAGTGTGTGTGGAGGCAGTTTCTAGCCAGTTCTGTTGTTCTGAATAGAAATCATGGCTGCATTGTCCTCGGACTTCTAGCCTGGTTTACTTTATAGGAAGCCTTGTGAATTAAAACAGCTGTGCAACCCATCTGAATTTCAGTGGTGAACAGAGCTGGGGAGGAATCAAGTGGAGTTTATGTATGTGAGAGGGAGAAAAAGAAGGGGAAAGGGAATTAATTTTTATCTGCTTGCACAGGATGTGTAAGTGATGGCAGTTATCTGTGTTTCTTAGGAGCCGGTTAAATCTGTAATGGTCTTGCACTTCTAGACGTGGGCTTCCCATGAAGTGCCCATGTTTTCTGTTCTCCCGTGATCTGGGTGGGCATCAATATTTGAAGCTCTGTACAAACTGGAGGTGTGAGATGAGGCCTTGGTGGATTCCTGTGGTTTAACTGTTGTTTGGTTATCATTGATACATATTAAAAAAGAAAAAAAGGTAATGCTGAGAGGGCCTTCGAAGTACGTCAGGTAATGCAACTGCTTGGGGCAAGGAACAAGGGAATTAAGACAGAAATGGGATGATGACAGAGACTGAAGGAAAGAAAGCGCGAGAATGCTGAGCCAAGAACTCTTTCAGTGGGGACTGTGAGTTATAGTCCCTGGGGATCGTGCAAAAGGCATCCCATTCATGGCTTTTTGCTTTGACCTGGCCATAATAAAATCTCGAAAGTTTCTGGTGACAGTAATGCCTGCATTGCACTGGTTGAAGCAATATTTTATGCCAGTGATTTAAAAGGATGGTTAGTACCCCTTTTCGGCTGGGGTAAGCGGCTGGGAGCAAGCAGAAATAAATTTAAACTATTTTTCTAAAAAGGCTCTGACTGTATTACCAGATCGTGCACTGCCTTCCTCCTGCTTTTGCCTTTGCTGCAGCCCACCCTGGGCTGCATAGTGCTCTGCAGCATCTCAGTCTGGTGGTTGGTATCTGGAGAGCCAAATCCCTGGTTAAAAAGGTGAGCTAGGGCTAGGAAAGTGCTTCATCCTGGTGTGCTCTGTACCACTAAAATGTGTGCTGGGGACTGGAGGTGACGAGCGTGTCCGAGCTCGGTGGGAGCTGTGGACCAGGCTCAGCCTGCGCTCAGACCTCCCCTCTGCTGTGCCTGGTGTTCCACTCAGCCCTCAGGTCTCCACCTCAAGCTTGCTGCGATTGAATGATTTGTTTTTGCTTTCCTTTATTATTTACTGTGATGATCAAAGGGCCCACTCCTTGTGATCGTAAAGAGAAGCCTTGAGATCTTATTTAAGAGTGCAAATATTTGGGGGGCTTTGACAGATGTGCTTTGAAAATAACACAGATGTGCAGTGTCAGATTTCACTACTGCATGCAGTGTCTTTGTCTCAAACTGTAAATTTAACTAGTGGTGCCGGGCATGTGCTTTGCCAAGGCCCTGCCTCCTGCAACATAAGAAAAATAAGTTAGTTTTTTTTTTTTTTCCCTGACTTTGCCCCTTTAGAGACTTTGAAAGGAAAATTGTCTTAGCACTGAGTGAACATTCAGCCCTGCAAGACTGCAAATCTATGGGTTATTTTTAACCTAATTACCTCGAATTAAACAAAAGCTTAGGATTTTTTTTTTTTTTTTGCTTGAATTGAAAATGAGGCTAAATAGACTTTATTTGCAGTGAAACTTCAGCAGAAGACATACTTCTTCCATTGTGCAGTTTAGAATAATGCCCATGGCACTGCCTTCTAGTAGGGAACAGTACTTGATTTTCTAAAGCACTGGCTTTTATGAGTTGATGCGAGAGGATATGCAGCTACAGAGCAGTTCACTCCTTTCCCATCCTGTGGATACCGTGATCACTTTGGACTGGTGACATTTTAGATGGAACACAGTCTCCTTACACTTGCCTGGCAGTGGCTCATTAACTGCACGTTAATTGAAACTGAAAGTTTGTCAGATGATTCAATTCAGTTACATGTTAAGTGGATTCAGTGAAGTAAGCATTACTGCTGTGGTGAAAATCTCGGTGGAATTGATTTGTGAACTGATTTGGAGGGATTCAACGACTTCATCAGCAGCTCTGAGAGATCGGCCTTGTGAGAAGCGGTGGAAGTTGGCCGTGCTCTGAGCAAAACAGATCGTTCTGTTCTGCTTCCCCCAAACCTCTTTAATTACTGCCCAGTGTGTTTCTAGTTTCTAGGACATGTGTTAACAAGGATTACTCAGGAGAGCTGAGAAGAAAAGAAGAAAATTGAAAGGGTTGAAAGTCTGAAATCAGCAATTTAAATAGTCAAAAATGTTGAATTCCCTGTCTCTCAGTGGGCTGAGCAGTCATAAACTTTACCTGAGTTTGACTCAAACGTATGTTAAAATAAAAGTGTATCTGCTTTAAACTAACAGAGAGAAAATTCAAAATTTATATTCTCCATAACTCATCTTTTATATTGGGCCACTGCAAAAGTCCATTAAGTGAGCAATTTATTCTGTATGCTGTATCTGCTTATATGCTTGGTTTCAGTGTGGAGCCAGTTTTTATTGCTGAGTTATAAACCCTTTGAAAATAGGGGCTTGTAATAGAAACGCTGACAGACCTTTAACTAGGTCAGTCTTATCTGGCTCCATTATCTTTGCTTTTGTTAAAGCATTAAATGGCTGCATATTTGTTTATTTTTCTCACACTCCTAGAATTTTAGCATGGGTATATTACTGAATTGTTCTTCCTTTAAAATGTCACAAACATGCTGCATTAGAGAGTTTATCCAAACTTCACAGTGATCTCTAAAAGTAAATTGAATTGTTGTGTCATTTGTGGTTTCCTTGCTTATACTGTACATTTAGTTTGTAGTATGTCATTGTGATACTAACACCAGATTTTTGCTTTTTCTTCACGTATTTTATTTCAGTCTTGAAGTTTGCTTGGTGTTTTGTGCTACCATCTATATAAAATGATAATTGTGTCTTTTGTTTCCCCCATTCAGATGAAAAGCCATACCACTGCAATTTTTCTGAAGAGGAGACACCTATGGCAACATCCCAGGTGGATGAACTTCCGAAGCTGGGAAGCCACAGTATCAGAGAAAGTGATGCCAATGAGTCTAAGCCAGAGATACCAGCACTGATGTCCGCACTGGGGAATGTTATCAAGGAGCCCTTTTCAAAATACCAAGATCTGAAAGGTCCTGCAGATGTAAAGACTGCAGCATTTCACCACAGCCAAGGGCTTCCTTGCTGCAGTCACATTGTTAACTTTGCTCCAGGAGTGAGCCAAGCATCTTCAAACATAGCCATGGGCTTGAAAACGTCACTTGAAATACAGGCTGGTTGCTGTAAAGAAAATTTGCCAGACCTGTGCAGGGAACATTGTCTCATAGAAAAAGGTGCTGAAGCTCAAGAGGTAGCCCCACTCGATTTGAGTGAAAAATCAACAAGGGATAATTTATGCAATAAGAATTTGAAGACATCCTTGCAGGCTGCTTTAATTATCTACCCGTGTCCTTTCTGCAGTCACAAGACCTACTACCCTGAAGTCCTGTGGATGCATAAAAGAATTTTGCACAAAATCAGCTGTAACTCCATGGTTCCCCCCTGGGTCCAACAGAACGGATTCAAGAGTATTAAAAACAACTTGGTTTTTCTGGCAAGGAGTGGGCGCACGGGCCCCCCTCCTGTTCTCGGGGGTAAAGAATGCCAACCTCTGCCTGTCGCCAGATTTACGCGCACTCAGGTGCCAGGTGCTTTGCCAGGATCCAAAAGCAGCTCCCTTCCTGTTGGGATGGCCCCTAAGTCTGGGAGCATGCATCAGCCCAAGGAGAGCCATGCATTTGGCCACTGTGGTCCACGCGTATCAGGTTTGGATGGTTACAGGCAGCCCAAATTAAACCATTCCCAGGAGCAATACGGCGTAGCAGCACAACAGCCTCCCCTAAAAAATAAGTATGAAGCAAATTCCAAACTCATGCAAATGGGAGCCTTTGGCAGGAGCGTTACACCTACGCAGACAGTCATATCCAGGCCTGGCGCACAGCCTACCAACAGCAAGCCAGTGGAAAAGTACTTGGTTCCCCAAGGAAGTAGCAGCTTTGCCCCCTCAGGTAAGCACTGCGCAGCCGATCCCGGGAAGGCCAGATTCAGCCCAGCGCCGCAGTATCACCCGCTGTGCAAGAGCGAGCCGTACGCTAGGCACGAAGAGCCGCCCGTGCCTCCGAGGGAGTCCCACATCAGGGCTGGCAATGAGCTGAGGACGCTGGCGAACTGCAGTGCCGTGGCGCGAGCAAGTCCGCTCCTGCAGCCCCAGCCGAGCGCGGCAGGAGTTTCTCCAGCTTTACACTCCAGCAAGCAGGAACTGGGACCAGACGGGCATGAAAAGCGTTTGGATATTTTAAACATTTTTAAATCATACATTCCAAAGGACCTTGCTTCGTTGTACCAAACCTGCGGTGCCAACAGCCCTGTCCTGGATCACACAGGTATGATTTCCCAGGCCCCCCTTTGCCGTGGAGCTGGCTCACTTGTTTCTCTTGTTTTGAGCTTGTTTTGAGCTGTCGAACGTTGTTTTACAGTTCCTTCCTTCCTTCTTTCCTTTTAACTGCTGGGATTGTAAGTTTCTTGTTTTACCGTCACTGGATAGGCTCGAGTAGATTTGTCTGTGTATCTCTAGCGTTGCAGCATCCCCACTTACACACGGTGACATTTCTATCACAGGTCAAATGTATTTCGTTCCACCTGGCGTATTGCTGCTCCTTTGTCCCTCCGCTTCAAGCAGGCTGGAGTTACACAGATGTTCTGTCACACTGAGATCCCTGCGATACGCTGGTGCTGGCACACATCATAATCTTTTTGCTTCAGGCAAAATAAACATCCTCTGGGGCTTATCTGTGATATTATTTTGGAGGATTTGTTCAATTTCCTCTGCAAACAAGTTTTCCAACAACAGAGAGAGATAATCACTTGTCAGTGTCCTTTGTCTTTCTTGACAAAAGTCTTAAGATCTTCTGTGTCCATATCAAAGATTGCTATAGTATTTTTCAAATCATGCTTTTGATCTGTTTTTATGCTTATAATTAAAGAGAGGCAAAGCCAGATATGTGGCTGCAAATTCACGTAAGCGGCAAAGGCAGTCATGCAAATAGCTGGTTTAAAGTTCAGGGGCTAAAAAGAGTACTGCAGCTCTCTGTCTGTCTTTTGCTAGTCAGCTGCCAAGTTTAAAAATATAAATAAATAAATAAACACATGCATTTCGTTTTGAAACCATGCTTTTTTGACTATCTGCCAGATTGAGTTTGTGTCAGTGGAAACTGAAAATCACAGTGATCTATTACTCTGGATGGGGGCAGAGAAAGGGAACCACAGTCCCAGCTCATGCTGTTTGTAAACCATACCTTTTTTCATATACTTCTTCTCAAAGTAGAAGCTGTGCAAGAAATTAGTACCACATACACAGAGCAGCCATTTCCAACCTTTCTTCCGACAAGCATCTAGTATCCTTAGGAGGCGAAATGCTCTCTACCTACTTTGTCAAAGGAATGTGTGAAATGGAGCTTGCAAGTGTCTTTTGTAAGTGGGATGAGAGCCAGGACACTGGGAAGCTGATAGTCTAAGGACAGTTGGGATCAAGTTCCCAGCAGGTGTGCAGGTTTGCAAGCTGACCACTCCGGCAGCTGGGAGGCAAGGAAAGGCTGTGAATGTTCAGTCGACTCTTTGTTGGAGGCCTTCTGGAGAAGGCAGGGAGGCAGGATCTATCCGAAATAGTCCACAAGGAAGGACTTTCACTCGCTATAGCATCAATTGTCCCCAACTAGTTAAAAAGTATTGCTGTATCGAGCGCTTTGAGCACAATTGTTATTTTTAATTAAGTTGATTGTTACTTAAAGGTATCATTTTGCAGGTATTAGAGGTTATGGATTATAGCTATCATACAGTTCCTAGTTTAAAAAAAAAATGCAAGAGAAAGACCTTTTCTGTTTCTGAAAAGTGTCAGTATTTCTCTGTTCTGTGTCCATTAATCCACAGCTGATTTTCCTTTTGCCATCACTGCACCTCGAGACATTCTCTAAAATTTTTCCCTGCCCTCTTCCTGCCCTAAGTAAAAACTAATTGTTCTTCCATCATTTTTGGGTGCCTTAATGTGGGTGAACTCTCCCTGATGTTATTTAATAGTGCATCATGTCAGTCTGCTCCGAGCAATCTTATCGATTGGGTGAGCTCCCAGCTGTGTTAACAGGGATGGAGAAAAGCAGTAGGAGCTGACTTCAGTAAACACAGGTATCAGAAAATATATGAGAAGTGTAACAGCAAGATTTTCAAGGAATTTTCTGTTTATCTGCTATTAAGACAGATTTTATTGTCAAATGACTTTTTTGGGAGGATGGAATGATTTCCAAAGTCATCAATATTTAGTGTCCATCTTTGCTTTAAAATCTCTTCTTTCAGAGTGCTTTTATAGCCATCACATTTTCAGAATTGGAAACCTTTTGTTTATGCAACTTGTCTGCATGTTATATACAAGTTCCAGGTTGTTGATGGCTCTTCAGACCAATTGGCATGACGGCTGTTTTTCATAATGCTAAAATAAAAAGCTGCTGCAGGCGAAGGATCAGGGTCCTGCCCTCCCAAATGCAGGAGGCTAACGGAGCCTTGTTGAAATAACACATGGTCCTCGACAGAGCCCTCTGAGTCTTTGTCAGGTTGCATCATACAAATAAGTCTTCATGTGGCAATATGAATATGGTAATCATGACATGAAAAACAAAACCAAAAGTCTGAGAGAAGGCTTGAGTACACATTTAGTCACATGTCTTTTCCCAACTGATCTTTCCCAATTGACTTTACTTGAGGGTTCAGCACACTACCTCGTCCTGGATCATGCTAGGGTGTTTTAGCGTGTGGTAATGCAGGATTGTGAACTTTGCTTTCAACTGTCTTCATATTGGCTGAGTTTCTTTATGGGGTCCTCATACATTTGCACTTTTCTTCAAGAAGGTTAGTGTCCTTGGGAAAGAGAGTGGTAAGTAGTGTTGCGATCCAGTAACAAACACAAAGGTTTCTTTGCTCAGGTTAGGTTTGTTTTGCACTGTTCCCAAAACACTTCTAGGGAAAACCTTTTTGTTGTATTTTACAGTGACTATTTATTTTATTTATGTTTGGATTCTTTACGTGAACTCCCTGGGGCTCCTTTGAGACCAGCTCTGAGTATTGCTTTCATAAGAGTTCAGAGAGTCACATTCTCCTTCATTTACCTTAATTTGCTACCACCTGTAGTCATCCACCCTCTTTTGTTCCCATATAATATATCCTGAGTGACTCACAGGGATATTATCTTGCAGCAGTGATGCCCACAGAGCAAAGCCCTGAAATACCAAAAGCCCTTATGGCGCTCCTCAGGAAACACAACAATGGCAAACCTGCCTGGAAGCCATCCATTTTTTTCCACCTGTTTTCTAAATAACTGCACCACATATGTGGTAGGGAGGGGCTAGATGAAAGTGCTGACCTCATCTTTTGATGGTTCTCTTCTTTTGCAGTTGTGTAGCAGAAGGTGGCTTGGGTGGATACTCTAAACCCTCCCTGTTAGGGATGCAGTATAGACTAGGTTAATCAGTATTTTGTCCTTCGACCCTTAATAGCCCTGTCAGTTAGTTGGTTAACCTCTCACACCAGTTTCCAGGGGGCCTGAGATTTAAAGGTTTCCAAGAATCGTTGTTTTGTGGTGAGTTACTGTCATGGTTGTCCAGGAAGAGTATGTGCAGATTGATTAGCAAAAAAGCCTGACTGTTTCTATAGGCATTTGTGTATTTTGTTCATATTATTGAAATAAAACATGTAGAGAGGACTGTGAGTAGAAGCTCTTATTGCATTTGGTAGCAGAAAAAAGCAAGTCCTATCACAGAACTTTTGCAAAAAAAAGGGGCTTGGTGAAAGTATTTTCCGCTTTCTCAGGTAGAGACTTGGGGAAATGTCTTTCCAGAGGTCACACAGAACCATCTGGGGAACCTAAATCTTCTGGATCCTGGGGGAGCCGCTGGACTGACAGATGCCCTGGGCTTTCCCCTGCCGGGCTTGGCTGCTGGTCACAGGGCCTGGTTCTGGTCCCTTCGTGCACTCCTTTTAGCTTTGGTTTCAAGCTTACAGTTGTAGTTGTTCTGCTTTTGTTGTTAGCAAAAATGCTAATAGCATGCCAGAAAATCTGCTTTGATCTGCAGTACCTACCAGGGAAAATCCGTCTCATGGTATTTCTCTGAAGTCATCAATGAAATTGATGTGATTTTTTTCTTGCCTTTTTCCCCACTTTTTCCCACTTTTAATTTTTTTTTTTTTTACTTTTATTTTTTGTTGAGCATACCACATCTGGATTTGGCCCTAAATCATGGATCTTCTTGCGTTCAGCTAACAGGCAATTCCTGGAAATGGGTCTGCTCAACTGCATTATACAGACTGTACTGCCATCTACAGGGGGTGCTGTTATAAAAGGAGATCAAATAAATAGGATTTTTTTTTTTCCCAGACAGACATTTATTTGCAATTTACATGGTGGTAGAAACCAGCACAAGATGCTGGTGCCATACCAGCAGAGGGAATGGCAGAGCGTTGTCTTTTCCCTTCCTTCTCAGGTACTGCAATCTCTAGTTTGGATGAGCCCTGTGTACCCTGCAGCTGTTTGTTTGTTTTTTTTTGTTTGTTTTTTTTTTTTTTTTTGCTTTGCCTTTTTTTGGCACTTTTTTGTTCACAGCTTTACTCTACTAAAACACAGGGGGGAGAGCTTGAAACCTGACTTCTGCTGACAAGCCCCTGAGAATTTCTTTAAAAGCCAAAGTATTCCGATGGCAAATAAAAACATCAAGTCTTTCCTTCCGAGGAGGGCATTTTACCAAAATAGAAAAAGATGATGTTCAAGCATTTTTTTTTTAGAAAGCCCAATAAAAGTCAAATGTGTCTTTTTTGATCAGCAGTAAAAAGACAAAGACCAGCCCTTTAAGTCAGATACTGTAAACTGACCTTTGGAGAAAAAGGAGAGGTTTGAGTGGTTTTCCACAAATGCTAATGGCCTAGAAAACATGTTTACCGAGGGCTGGTAGGAGGCTGCTGTGCTGCGACTAGCTCAAAATGTCCGGGATGACACTTTCATTCACAGATGTCTTTCGTCTGTGCCTCAGAGGTCCGAGGTCAAAGCAGCACCGGCAGGCAGGTAGGCAGGGGCGAAAGGTTTGATCAGTTTGTGATGGCTCCACTCACTCTGCATTTGTCTCCAAGGTATTGCCGCCCGGGGGGGACAGTCGGGCTCTGGTCCTACTCACTTCCTATTATCCATGTGACTTGTCTCCGCCACGCTGGAGTCACTTTGATTTGCCTGATGTACTGCTTGACAAAGCTGGGTGATGGCTGAAAAGTGGATCCAGCTGCTCGGAGAAGCGCACACCTGACATGCCAGTCCTGGTGCGGGCACATCACGGGGAGCGTTTTTTAATTCAATGTAATTTATGCATTCTTGCAGTCCTGTGTGTGCCTGGCCTGTCAGCCAGTGCCTAGATGAAGGCTGACAGTTGTCATCCAGGGCCTGAAGGTAGCCTCACATAATGACACATTAGACATACTAATGATGTTTTCTTCTGGCATAATGTTTTCTTCTCAACTTTCCTCTCTCCTCTCCCCCCACCCCCCCTCCCGCTTTCCCTCCCTCCTCCCTTCCCTCCCTATCATCTGCAGGGATGCTTAGGACACAAACACGCCAAGGAGACTGTGTCTGCAGAGAATGTGGAAAATGCTTTAACCAGCCCAGTCACCTCAGGACTCACCAGAGGTCTCACGCAGGTAGCTTTCCTCACTCCTCCTTGCTCTCTCTTTTCCCTACATTCCTTCTTTCCGACCCAGCTAACAAAATGCTAGGAATTAACATTTACCTCCCGTGTTAACCCAAGTAATTCCAATACCTAAATCTCACGCGCGAGTTCTTTATTTTTATGACTATTGCTCTTGTTCTGCACACATTACTTACCTGATTCCCCCCTCCATCCCTGAGCTCTCTAAAATTGCAATGCATTTAAGATAAGTCTGTTCGCAAATGTTTTATTTTAATTAGAGAGTAGGCTACTCAGAAATGAATATGCTAATGAATTCTGTTGCCACCAGCACAAATTGAAATCAAAGTACCCCTTTCAGCAGAACATAAGGCTTTGTTTTGCCTGATCGTTGCTGTTGACAGGAATGTTTTTGTAGGAAACTAGATTTCCCTCAGACAGGTCAGTTACAAAGATCTGAAGCCCCTGGCAGCCCTTTTTAACTGGGAGTGGTGAATTGTTGGAAATGTGGGAAGCTAAACCTACCAGTGTGGAGATACCTCCTGAGCATTACACGAGACAGTGGGACTGGCGGGTTCTTCCTGGGAAGTGTGAATGATGCATACATAAGCCAGTCTGATGCAAAATGACAGAGGCCAAATGGTAAGTAATGCAAGAAGAGGGTCCCTTTACACATACACTGATAATTAATGTTGTCAGTGATTGCTTTCTTCAGCACCGAAGTCTGAATTAAAAAGGGCAGTGGCCCTAGGCTGCCATTAGCACACTCTCTTACAGTAAGTGTTACGGTAAATTGGTATTTTCCGGCCACAGGCTAGTAGCTGGTGTCTTTTTTTGAACGTGGTTAATCTGTAATGGTCTCAAATAATGTACACACACTAACGAAGCTTGAATGTTCATCTACTAACAAGCCCCCTTGTTCCCACAGTGGTATTTGAGTCTAATGGACTCCGAGGTACTGAAGTTCACACCACCTCTGCAGATGCCCCAAAACAAGTATGTTTTACAATTAATTAGTTTTTAATGGGATAGCTGGGAAAAAGTTGCACTGTGATACTCATCGGTAAAGCACTGACTATTTTGTATCAAATGTGTAAATAACAGTGTTGCTTGATTTCTAGCTCGTAAAAATTTTAAACCTTTTATCAAAGTCTTATGTAGAGAGACAGTTAATTGTAGACCAGGTAACTGCTGTTCAGGTAAAGATGGATTACTGGAGAGTGGGTGGGAAAGGTAATTACACATTATACAAAACAGTGAGATAGCATTTTAACAATTTCTGGAAATAATTTGCTTTTACAACTCATCTCTGGTCTTCTGCACCAATACAATTAACACTTGCCTATGTTTTTTTGAGAGGTATTCCTGTTGCAATATCCTGTAGCTTGTCTTGAAAGGCTCATATCTTTCAGTTCTCAGATTCTGTGTGGTGGTGTGCTTTCCTGTGTCTATATACAGCACTTTCTATCTCGACAAACACTTCTCAGCAATCTGAATTATACATGGCAAAGCTGTTATGCAGAAAACCATTAAACTGAATTTATTTTGTAGCCCTAATGTCTTTGGAGACCAGTGTCATAACATAGACCTTCCTACACCATCTTCAACTTGACAAAGAAGTTTTAGGCCATACCTTCTCGTAGGCAATTTTCTTTCATTCTGGAGTGCCTTAAGTATCACTTGCTTTTCTGCCCTCCATGTTTTCTATTACATTTTTGCTACCACACTTTTCCTGTGCTCCTATCTCTCACTGAACAAGTACAGATGATTGGACCATGCCTAGAGGATGCAGCTTGGTGCTAGTCCAAGTCTGAGTCTTCATGAGATCTAGGAGCTGCTCCTTAGGCATCTTCTCCAGATGCCACTGCCTTCCTCAGGTTGCGTGCTCCGTCCTTCATAGAGACTCCAAGTGACCTCCCCGCTTTACTTTCTTCTTTCCTCTGGGCATCCGGAGACCCTCTGGAGACCCAGATTTTGCCACAGGAACATCCAGTGTTGCATCGGGACATAGTTATTTATCCTGACTTAAAGCAGTGAGTGTGACTGGTCTTTACCATGAGTGGCGTAAGTTTGAGCCCATTTTCCAGTTTTTAAAGAACTGCAAATCCCAGTATCAATGGGTGTTCTTGTTAGCAATAGCAAGGGATTTGAAGCCTCAAATGGTTATGAATCCTGAATCTTCCCAAGGATACTTTTCAGACTAGAGTGTGGTGGGACGTACTGCTGTTGCCTGGACTGTGCTGGAGTTTCCTTCTTTTGTGCTGTCAGGGGGTCACCTTTAATGACAATGAATTTACATGAGAAACTTGAGAAAAATAATGTCAATGTTTTTCTTCCTCATTCAAATAAGATATTGCTGCCTACTAGAAACACAACTTTAGGCTCTGATTTTAAATTTGTTTTCATAACTGTTTTCCCCTACATGTGATTTTCTTTTTTTTTTCAGAAAGTTCCTTCTACCTTAATTATGTCCTTCATTCAGTTATTTATTGAGCTTGTGTCTTAATGGAAAAAAACTGCAAATTCTCTGTAATATTAGTAAGATTTCCCATAAGTAGTAGAATTTTGAATGGAATACGTATTTTCTGACCTTTACCACTGAATTGCAACTTCTATATTGCAAAGGTGACACAACTCTTTAGTTGTTGTGAGGGCTCTGTTTTGTGCTTGTGGGACACCACCAGGAAAGTTACACTGCAGCTGGAGAACAGGAGAGTGAGACGGCAGTTGGCCCTATCAAAAGGGACTCTCTTTATGGGGTTTATCTAATAAAATGATGCTAGGACATCCTTCCTGGTAAAAGCATATGACAGGATGAAACATTTTTGGAGCTTTGGCCCTCTAAGACAATGTAAGGTCAAAATTGGAAAAAACATTTTCAGAGAATTCTGAAATGGCTATATCTGTCCAAAAAGAGATGTGACAACTCAGTTGGAATCTTTTTACAATTCAAGTTATATTACTGCACAATAAATTTACTCATAATCTTGTCTTTGTAAACTACCACTATGCCAGAGTTTATTGACTAACCTTTTCCACAGCGAACACACTTCACTGTCGCAGTCTCAGGCCATGTCAATCTGTCTTCAAAGAATTTGATTAAATCACAACATCTCTCAGTACAACAAGATACTGTATGGAGGTTAGGTTCATGAATTGCTTCCTCTCTTGCCAATCAGCATTTCTTTCACAGAAGTTGCAGTATGATCCAAGGGGTTGTTTCCTTCCTTTGTCTTGTTCATTCTTTAATTTCAGCCTTTGTCTCAGTTTGTCAGCATCTATGTCAATTAAAATTATTCGGCTGTCTGCTGTTTTTCTTGTTCTCTTTGCAAACAGGCTTTACGCTCCCCCAGAAGACTCCGCACACTCCCTACCTTTTACAAAGGGAATACTTTTATTCCTACCTGCAGCTGTAGGGGCCTTTAGAAGCACAGAAATCAGCTCACACCGGGAACAGTGCCTGCAGCATTCTAGTAACATAACTATTTCCCACTTAAAACATTGTCACTCCGTGTCTTCATTTCATTTCTTAATTGGGGACAGATCTGTTCATGAGAGTTTACAGTGCAAAGTCAGTTCAAGTAACGGAAGTGCCGTGCACATGCTCCCAGCAAGAAAGAACAGCTACCGCGGCTGGTAGCTCTAAAATGAAGGGTATTTTTACATTAAGTGGA
This sequence comes from Crypturellus tataupa, assembly GCA_034781795.1. Taxonomy (NCBI): domain Eukaryota; kingdom Metazoa; phylum Chordata; class Aves; order Tinamiformes; family Tinamidae; genus Crypturellus; species Crypturellus tataupa. Next base: position 525,444 of record JAWLRI010000255.1, on the reverse strand, counting down.
TGTGATTTGTTTTGCATAATGTTTCCTCCTTACAGGTAAAATATGTTCCCTTGAGTAGTCTGTTAAAAGAGTAAAATATTAGCATTAGTATATCACAGTTCCCCCATTTCCTTCAGCAGTCAAGGGAAGGTCTCCTCCAAAGGTTTTCCTTATTAGAACATTAGATAAGGCTTTTAAATTTCCCCAGCATAGTAGCTTACAACAGTGCTACGTTATACAGCTGTCTTCTCACAGAGTAATTTAAATCCAACATGTTAAAAATAAGGTCTACAATCAGGCTTTTTCAAAAACGAGCCAGCTAAATCTATATTTAGATATCTAAATAGGAAGCCTAATTTAGGGCAATGAACCGCCAGCAGGAGATGCAGGTGTTCAGCAGTACTGTAAACTAGGCCACATATAGGGGTGTGTAAAGAAGACTATACACATCCAATTTTAATAACATAGCAATGGATTGAAGTATTCTGTGTTTTATCATCATCAGTGGAATGTACGCAAAAATAGGAAATAAGATGTTTACCTGCTTTATAGTATTATTTTCTGCTTTCCCCTTCCACCTGAATATTCTTAAAAAAGACAAACTCTTTCCATCAAATAAATTTCCTTTGAGCTCTAGAATATTTCCTAGTCTGTCTCTGAAGGACAAAAATGCTCATTATATACCCCAAGTCAATACAATCTGTGCAAAGGCATGCAGATTCTCTTGAAATCGTGCCATATTAGATATACTGAATATTCTGAATGTTTTTATAAATGCTAAATATCCCAATATATCCATAATTAAGCTTGCTTATCCACAATGAATATGTATCTTAATTTGGAATACACTAAGTAGCATCCAAAGACCTAATTTAGTAAGCATGAATTCTGGAAGCACTTGAATTGCTTATGCAGTAGAAGGCAAATGCTGGCTCCTTTTTGGAAGGGTCCCTGTGACTGCATGAATCAAAAAACCACTGTGATGCTCAGAGCAAAATTTTCCGTTCTCAGAGGAGTTACCTGCTTCTGCAACTAGAAGCCAAATTCCCAGGTGCATCTAGTGGCACAGGAACCATCCTGTGGTCTCCTTGTACAAAATGGTGACAACTGTGGTAGCAGTTTCTAGTACATGTGCCTTGCGTTACGTTTTTAGAAACGCATGCAAACTTGGCCTATTTCAGGAGTATAGTTTGATCTCTGTCTCTGCTGGGTTGAACAATGTGTGCTGAAGTTTATAAAGGACAAGTGATTGGGTTTTCCAAAGGCCGCGATTTACTGGTTAGCACCAGTGAAAATTTCTCATCTTCTTAGGGTTTTATATATATGTAAAGTCTATTTACAGTGCTGGAATCAAAGACATAAGAGTTCTCTGTTCAGATACACTTTTTACGCAAGTAAAGCAATCAGAGAAAACAAAAACCTCCAACTTGTTCATTTCAGGAAAAAAAAAGAAAAAAACTTGCCCCAAAAAAGCAATTAAGAGCTAGAACCAAAGAGAAAAATAGCTATTGATATCCAGAGTATCTCAGATTGAAACACTTCCTATGGTAGAATGTAGGGGCACTCTTTTTAAGTGAAAAAAAATGTAAATAGCACAGTTCTGGAAGCTCATGCACTGAAAGAGACAGCAGAACAGTTTGTTAGGAGAGCTGTATACAATCTTCATTAGTGAAGCAGAGCCATAAGTCCTCATTCTCAGCAGAATAACAATTCAGAAATATTTTTGTAATGTTCAGTGCGGAGATAACAAGAATGTGAATGGTCAGAATTTAGGGAATAGACAGACTGCAAAGAACCATCAGGAAAAAACACTATATAGGTTGTGAAGGTGCTTGGGGGAAGACTGAGGACATCCGTTACCTTTAATGTTCCTGTAGGCCAGCTGTAGTGCTGGTTGTGCCCTAGCTGGGGAGAGAAGGGAAAAGAAAGGGAAAAAATTGTGAAAAGATTTTTAAAACATTGGTTTCGGGTTGTTTCATTTTGATTTTTTTTTTCATTTTTAGATGTTAACACTGTCAGTTAGAGGTCCTCTTTATGACATTTGTTCATATGAAGCGTCTTGCCCCAGTTTCTTGCAGAGTTTCTTTTAAAGATCATGATTAATAGTTCAGTCCTCATTATTGCAAATGTTATTTTTAAATAGTTATTCTGAGAACAAGAATTCCATTAATCAAAATAATAGATAATGAACAAATAAATGGCAACCTAATTTGTCTCGTTCATACATATGGAGATTACAGTGCAAACAATCACGGCATCATGGAGGCGGCTCTACTGCAATTGGAGCAGTGTGTAGGTGCTGTGTGTCCCTCAGCTTACGAGCACTGTGGACGGGGCTCCAGCTCTCATCCCAACGTCTTCCCTTGCCTATAAACCACTAAAGTATCCACACTCCGAAATGATCACTACTATTTATTTAAATGGCACATGTTAATCTGTTTCTAATACATTAAAATACCGTAAGAGAAATTTTCCTTTTTCCAGTTAACTGGTAAAATCCCCAGAATTCAGTATGGAAACAGTTTTGGCATGGAAGCTCTATGTTTTATTTACTAGAACAGCTGTGCTTTTTTTTCTTCTTCTTCTTTTTTTCTCCTTCTCCCCTCTTTCTTAAAATGAAGAAAACCTGCATTTTGAAGTGGTAAATTTTCACTTCAGGAAAAATGCAGTACAGGTGTCTGCGAGGGGATTCAAACACAGTCTCACACACCCGTGTATGCTTAAGCCAGGTGTTTAGCAATAGGTTTTAGTTCTCTGCTGGAAAACAAAGCTTCAGTCCCATTTGGAAAAGAGAAGATGCTGAGAAAACGCACGTGAGGGAGCAGCAGGTTCGCTGTCCGCTTGCCCAGGTTTCGGGCGCATTTCCCGGTGGGGTGGCAGTCCCTCTTCTTGTCTCTTTCCGGGAAAAGTGGCACTGGGGCTGCCGTCCCGTGAGGCCCGGTGGCAGGGAGGTTGTGGTGACAAATGCCTCCTCGTGGGATCGCGGCTCTGCCTCTCAGGCGCGATGCAGCGTGCAAAAATGTAAAGCATCTTCCCGAGTTTACTGCAGGAAATTCGGCATCCAACTAAGGAAGTTTTATCACATCTCTCATTCAGTTACTGTTTCCTACATTTCAAATATACTGCGATCTGTACAGAGGCTTTTTTTTGCTTTAATTTTGTTGCAAATCTTTCTGACTTAGACCAAACTTTGACTGGTAAATGTCATGAATCTTGGACCAGGTTTAATTAGGAATTTTCTAAATCTATTAACAAAAGAGATGCACTTAATACATTATGTCAACCAGAGCTGGGTTTTCTTTTAGCTATTTCTAGGGCTGCCATAGGCACAGCTTGAAACTTGCTTGGATTTTACATGGGTGCCGTATTTTATGTTGCATTAATTTAAAATGGTCTGTTTCACTTCATCAAGACTGTAGCTTAAGGATAATGCATTTATGTAAGATTAATCTTGCCATGTTGTTTTAGGATCAGGATTGTAAACTGCATTGTTCCGACAGTGATGTTCTAAATGTCATTTTAAAGCTTCTCCCGGGAGCTGCATGCTCCCACTTATTCGCGATTTTATCTTTAATTTCACTTGATTTTTAGAATATCCCTTCTATTTTTTTTTTCAACACAGTAATTATTCATGGAAATTGGCTTAAAAAAAATGAGGATGACAAGTGAAGGTGGTGGGGGGGAACCCTGCTTCTTAGCCTTTGACAGACCTACGCAAGATTTGAGTTTTTTCTTCTTTTCGCTGTCACTGTGACCTCAAACTTCACTCTTTTTAAGACTGTGATCTTGTCACGAATCCCTTTTGTGGGGGGACTAACACAAAATTCTGCTTTTTTGGAGGCCTCCCTCCCTTTGCTAGGGAGCCCTCCCTGCCTCCTTCCCTCTCTCAGCGTTCATAACCTTTGCAGAGTTGCTCCTTCGTGCACCACCCATTGCTATGTTAGTCCGTCCAGCCTGCTACCTTTTGCTCTCAGTGGAGATTATTATTAAAATATATATTTATAATGCTCTGTATGATCTGTGTGATGTGTCAGGTGAAAATTAACATGGGATTATCACGCACAAGGAAGATAAAAGGTGACTAATGCCCCAAAGAGGCTCAGGGGAGGGGGATGTGGGTTACCTGGAGCAGAGGTGCAAAGGGATGTGAAAGGAGACCAAAAAAAAATAGATCTCTCCCACTGATCGTCTGTCTTTCTTTCGCAGGGGAGAGACCATCCCAGCACGGACATTGTCCACACGGTGCCTCTGCGGAAGGGGACCTAGGGCCGGGGAGGAGCGGGAGCAGGAGCCGCGGCGGCGGCGGCGGCAGTGGGTCCCCGCTGAGATGTCCGTGCTGGAGCCGTGGCCGCGGCTGCAGCGCTTCCCCCCGCGCCGCTCCCCGGGCCCACAGGCGGCAGCGCTCCGTGCCCTGCGAGGAGGGGGATTGCCTCTGCACTGTTAATCACGTTAAAATAAATGAAGATGCTACACGAGATATATATAAATTGACGTACTAATCAGTCCCCCGGTTCCTTATTTCCTTTATAATAAACAGTGGAGTTGGCAAGCACTGTGGCAGCACAAGGCATCTATATTAATCAAGAGAAGTTTGAGACACTGGAAAAAATTAAACTTTATGTGATTTGGACAGCATGAAGAAGTTAAGCACTGTAACAAAAACCTCCCTGATGCTCACAATGACTATTTGATACATTTGAAAAACAGCGGTGGATTCGAGGGCTGGAGAAGTATTAATTAATAAAACTGCCACTGCCTGTCATGCTGAAAAGCAAATTCAAAAAAAAAAGAGAGGAAGAGCAGGGGGGTGTGGGGAAAAGGTGGCATTCGGTGCTGAAAAAGCAATGCTTTATGAAGGATTAAAGGGACTAAGGAGAAAGACCGTCATTCTGCAATGGTTTGTTTCATTACAGTTTGGGGACCACTTGCATTTCTAGTGCTCTTGTTCTTGACTGCGCACCATTAATAGTATGTGAATATGGAATCTGAAACACTTCCACTGCAAGGCTTCTCTTCTGCTTTGGAAAAGAAAAGCTAGTTGAACACTAAGAAAAACAGGCTTCTGTGTTTTACTCTCAGGACCTTTTTTGTAACAGGGCTACTTTCTTCGACCTGATCACAAAGGAAGTCTTCGCATTGAGAAAACATCAGAAAATATTGCTCAGCTGTTGAAAGCCGCTGATCTGGATGTTTATAACGGAAAAAGGAGTCACTGAACAAGTTCAGGCAGACCTTGGCCCTTGAGGTACCACAAGCTCCGGCATCTTGCTTGGCTACCGGTACTCTCTGGGCCTGGTGATGTTCTCAGAAAGACGAGTAACTTCTTTTGTGGTGGAAGGTTAATGTTCCTGTACTGCGTCATGTCTTGTACTTGGTGATCACTGGTGGTGTTGGGGGAAAAAAAAAAGGCAAAAAAAAAAGCTTTATATACCTCTTCTACAGTAACTCTCTAACTTCAAGTTTTCAAGGTGGGGTTGTGGCACATAACAGGTTGTTAAACCATGCAGTGTAAGCAATTAAAATGTATTCCACAGATATAAATATTTTCTTTTCTTATTGCTGTGACACTATGTGTGACGGTAATATTTCTGAGAATTTCAGATTTTGCACATATAATTTTATGCATTATCAAAAGTTACCTGCTGCCTTGAAAGAAAATGTTCTGTGAAAAATTTTGCAAAAGCTTTACTAGTTTTTTTTTTTTTTAAATTGTAACATTTTGTAAAGGCAGGAAATGGATTAAAAAACCCTAGCATGCTAAATATATTTTTCAAAAAAGCAATAATTTTACATGTACAGAAATGATGCTAACCTTTAATACAGGTGAGAGCAACAGTTTACTTAATACAGAAATGGAATAGTGCTGTTTTTGTAGAAATGGGCTTCTTATACGAAAATTTGTTTTAATAAAAAAAAGCGTGATCTTTCTGTTCTAACAGTTGGGGGGGTTATTTTTTTTTTAAAAGAATCTAGTCAGTGATTGATTCAGGATAGTACTTGTTACTTGTTTTAAAAAATTACTTGACAGTTTTTGTTACTTTGCAACACTTGCAGCAATGCAAATTAACTTTCCTATGTATTTTTTTATTAGTTTTTCCTTATACTATTACACCAGATGTATACCAGAATTCTCTGTAAATCCTGGTGTAGATAGGAATGTCTGTGCAAATACTTACAAGTGACTGTAATTAACTGTTTTGTGAAGTTATTTTGAGGGAGGTCACATAGACACATTCCATTGTACACCAAAAAAAGAAAAAGGAGAAAAAAAAATTTGCTGTGTTGCTTATGACTGATCATTATTTTGGGTTTGCACTAGCTTTTTCTTTCTTTGTTTTTTTGTTTGTTTGTTTTTTGGGTTTTTTTTTCTTTCTTTTTTTTGTTGTTGCTTTTCTGAGTCATATTTTCCATGAGTGAAAGTAATGGCAACAGTTCAGGAATGCTCAAAAGCTAGTTGCTTAGCCTATTTGTTTGTGTTTTAGTTATTAAAAACTCTTCTGTACCCAAAATGGCACGCAAGTGTAGTGTACATTTGTACTTTCTCCTTTTTAAAAAAATTCTCTCTCTTTTTTTTTTTCTCCAAGATGCTATAGAAAATCTTGGTTAATATTTGGAGCCAAAAGCTGCCTTTTGGAGCTTTTTTTCCCAGAATATCTGACAGAGAAGCTAGTGCTGTCACTGCCATTGCCAGGGTACTAATCAGCAAAGTTTACAATCATAATTTAGCTACATGAAGAACAACAGTAGGGCAAATCACTTTAAATAATTATATGCTGTGTATAGCACAGAAATGAGATTTTCAGTTAATTAAACAAGAAATAAGAGTGGGTGGGGGAAAGCCAACCTTGAAGACCAGCTGTTTTCAGAAACGAATCCCATGATTTCTTTTTTCTTCTTTCTCATTGTATCTCATTGATTTGTTATTTTAGTTAGGCCATAGTATTTAAAATGAGTTATGTTCCTTATTTATTTAGTCAATGGGCTTTGATCAGCTCTTTTAAACAACGTGATAATTTTTTGGCATGACACAGTCCTGTAAAGCCCTTTTATGACTGTTACAGGGACTTTCTACTACCTCTACCAATCTACTGTTTCTTCTTCTTAACAGGTTTTTATGGTGTTGCAAGTCTAATGTAACTTAGACAATAAAGGGTTTGATTATCTACGCTGCAGATTTTCAGTGTATCTACCATCTCTCTTTCTGTTTTTGTCCTTTTTATTATAGCTAAAAAGCAGGTGAAAGAAGGACCTTCTTTGCCATGATATTTTTTGTTTCATGAGCGTTCTGCACCAATCAAAAGTCAAGCCTGGAGAAACGTTTTCCCCACGGAGATAATCAGCTCCCCTATTGTCATAATTCTGTTTGCATTCTTGAAATTCTTTCTGTCAAATGTGTTATGAATAAACTGTTGCGTACTGCAAAATAGAAGGCAAATTAGAAAGCCCAAACAGTTTTTAGTTTTGCATTTTAAAACCACTTTAAAATACTTAGTGAAAAGCCCTGGCATAAATTACCACCCCCATCTTATGATAGGTAGACACCACATATGAAAACAGCTAGTTAAGGAAATTATCCTTTGAAAGATAGCACAGCTAGAACTTGCATTTTTGGGGCGGGGGCGGGGGGGGGGGAAGTTTTCTACTATTAGCTAATTGTCACTTAAAATCTGTCACTTGAGTGATTTTTCAGACTTTGATGCCATGCATATTTTGAGCCAATCTTTGTAAACTTGTTGCCTTGCTCATACTTTGTGTGCATTTTGCACTGCACGTGTAAATTCTTCATGCCCAGTGCTTCTGAGTTTATATAAGATTTTATATAAGAAACCATGTCCTTCTCCTGGGGAGTGGCACATTCTCCTATTCGCTCCTTTTCATGGTTAGGCATTCACAAACAAGCACATGTTTTATTTTGTTTCTCCTTGCTCTAATCTAATGTTGAGCTATTTAAAGTGTATCCTCAACACAAGTGTTAGAGTTCATTGACACCCCTAGGAATTTCTCTTGAGTTAATTCCCTTGTAAGAAGGGAAGAGAAGGCCTGTGTGTGGCCTGAGAAGGCCTGGAACAAAGTCTGAATCAAGAGAATGACTAGTCTTCTGCTATATAAAATGTGTTGGGTTAAAAGTAGGAAAGATGTCATTTTATGTCAAACCTATCTGTAAGAAGCCAGTATTTCTTGAGCAGCTCTATGCAAAGCATTGGATTCTAGAGTCCTCTTCCTTTCATACTCTCTCCACTCTCTTTTGTTGTGGGTCAATATGGGTCTGACGTCACATACTTAAGTGCAGCCCAATATTCTGAGGCAAAACTTGGGCTGAGAACTTGTACCTGAGAAGTACCTCATTGGTCCTCAAATTTAGAGAAAATGAAATTGAGCATGTTAATATATATAAATATATATACAAAAAAAACCCTTAGCTTTTAATTTTTCATAAATTATAAAACGATTGTGCCTGGAGCCATAAAACAAAAGGGGACAGTTGAAGAGCAATGGCTGAAAAAGTATGGATATGTACTGCCTTCTTACCTGCTGCATATATGCTGCATGCTCTAGAAGCCATATAACTGTGTTGATGTCCTTGGTTATCTCAGGGTAGAAGGTGTCTTTTATAGTGATTTTTATTATTAATGTATTCAGCTTCATTCATACTACTTTTGGAGATGTTTACCCCAACTTCCTCCCCCACAAACTCTTCTTTCCTTCGTGAGGCCAAAGCAGTAGTGAGTAGATGGAAAAAGAATAATATATGAGACTAGCTACTGTAAGAAACAAGTATTTCTAAACTGATCTCCTGTTTGCTGCTGTTAATCAAAATGCGAGATATTTTTTCCTGTTGAACATGATAGAAAAGGGTATTGTGTAAGAAGAAACAGCAGTAGGAAAAATAGCGGAGACAGTGCTATGGATGTACCTTCGGCAAGGGATCAAGAGCGCTTCTGTGACCGCAGCTGTATGGGTCTGAATAACGAGGTGGACGTCGCTGATGGGGCTATGGGAAAGAGATACGGAAAGAGCACAAGAAGGGGTGGAATATAACCCTCTCAAATTCACACAGACAGAAAACAGAGAATGGCCAAAAGTAAGGACAAGGAGAAACCAGGAGCGGAGAGAGGTTTGTAAGTAAATCACCAGAAGTCCACTCTGCATGGAAAAGTTGCCAAGGATGTGGCAAAGGTCCACAGGTCAAAAGGATGTGGAGAAGCAGCAGAAACTGAAACCTAACTAGAAGAGAAATATCTGTTGGAAAAGGTCCTGATTAAAGAGAGAAGGGGTGAAAAGGCAACTTTTGGTGGACAAATTGGAAACTTAGAAAACTTCAGTTCAAATTGGGTGAGGCGAAGTGGTGATGTCGCAGAAGAGAGGCAATGCTGTTCTCGATCTGTATACTCTTGACTGTGAGTGAACCATGATTAGGACTATAATTATGAGTGGCAGAAGCTGCACTGAAGGGTCTTTCCAATGCCCACAGGGGATTCAAAATCATATGCTCTTTTGAGAAATGAGCAAATTCTTAGCTAGCCCAAAGCAGGAAAAGGACAGGGAGGAAAAAAAAAGAAAAAAAAAAAGCCAGGAAGGCATCGTGTTTAAGGAGATGCTAAACTACAGCAATCCTTTGAGGATGCTAGAGGGTGCATTCAGATAGCTTTCTCTAATAGAGCATATTTTAAGATGCCTCACAGTATGTTGGATAAAAGAGCTGGGGATGCTTCAAGCTGTTAAGAAAAAATATCTGATGTTAAAAAGGCTTCATCAACTTGGATCTCTGCTTTATGAAATCTTTTTTATCCGAAACTTGGTTTATGAAGCATGTAAGATTGATGGATGGCTTGATTTGTTTGTTCCCATGCATCAATGCTACCTACAAAGGTGAGTTACTTGTCACACGTTTAGAAAATGTTGAGGTATCTATGTCCCTTTTCTGCAAGTGAAAATATCTGAGTTGTATTTTATCGTCATCAACCCAAGTACTATAGGAATTTTAGAAGATTTTTCTAGGCAAAGAAAAAATATATATCTTCTAAATATTCTTTGTTCTAGTACGTTACAAAGGGAAAGGAAGAGCCTTCAGTTTATTCTAGAATGAATTGCTATTTAATTCTGAAGTAAGCTGGAATTCAGCTTACTTTTCTGGGAAGCAGAAAGGTTGTGGCCTACCTGGGTTGTACAAATACCAGCCTCTCTTGGTGTCTGAGACCTATGGACTGCCACAAAGCTCCAGAGAGGTGCTCGGAAAACCAAACTTCTGCTAGAGGTCTTCCTCAAGGAGAGTGCAAGCTGAACTGGTTCCATTATGAGATTTTATGACTGGTGCTGTGCATACAGGACATCTGTTTTCCCAGATGGCAGCCAGTGTTGGGAAGTCATCTTGCCCATGGAAGACCATTTTGATGGGACTGTTAAATGGTAACCAGTTTGTTGACTACAACCAACCAGTTTGTTTGTTTCCCACGTGTTTACTGCTTCCTTTGCCTGCAGAGGTTGCTAGCCTCCGAGCACAGACACAGATGGGTCCTTGGCACAACTAAGGAAGTGATACCTCTCATGGGGCTGTGGAGACTGCAGCTGGGAACAGTTTGTGTTGGGATGAGTTCCCAAAAGTCCCATCCCCTCTGCCCCTTAGCTGCGTCAGATGGCAAATCAGATGTTGTGTACCTGTCCTCCTGCAGGTACAGGTATGGGAATTACTTTTTTTCTTTTTTGTCCTTCTACTTTTTTACTTTTCAAACATCATGATAATAGTAACTTACATGCAGAGCCACTCTACAGGAAGCTTTGTGCAGGGCCACTACCAAGCAAACTCCACAGAAGTAGAAACTGCAGGTCTACAAGCAGCTTTAGCTGCCCCTGCAAGTGGAGGATTAGTGGAAATTTTGCTAATCGGAATTAGCGCCTGGCGCTCCAGTTGCTTACAATGCACATCTTGAAATGTGGGCTGGAGTCTGGCAGGCTCTTGTGCCTACTGGCAGGGTGATTTCTTCCCAACAAGAGGACACACTTCTGTAACCCTCTTCCATGCGTGCCTGTCCCTCTGCACTTGCCTTCCTCGTTTGTGACCAGATTGGCTGGCCCGTCTCCAGCTGTCCTGCAAACCCACCAAGAAAGAACCTCAAAGGACCCTGTTGCCTAAGATGGGCTTGAACCATGTGCAAATAAGGGCTTCATAACGTTTGGCCAGAGGTTCTTTGCATCCATGAGTTGTACTAAGGAAGCCTGGGGCAACTTTGAGAGAGGTTAATGAAAGCCCAAGGGTTAAATCCAAACAGACTCAAGGGAAATTCCAGTGAATTCACCATTTTTTTATTGCTTTAGATAATTTGATGGATGATTTTGTAGATCAGTGTCTTTGTTCAGCATTGTACATGATATTTGACAAGGCAATTTACCAGTCTTCAGGGTTGCAGGAAGGGCAGGTTGTGAGCAAGTGTCAAAAAGAGACACAGACTTTCCACTTGCTGCTGGAGTGGCTGATGGTTTACTTCAAGACACACTGTTTATGGGCTACTCCATTTCCTACACTGCCCCTGGAATTTTTATTGCTTTCAAGGTAAGAAACATCTAAGGAATTCCCTGCAAAATAACTTAAATTTTTGTATTTGCCTCCTCCTGTGGCACAAGAAGTGAGAAACTACATGGCTTTTAAAGGTGAGGCAGAAGTGGGATAGTCCAAGTGACAGCAGTATAGCAGTCCCAAACTACTACTTTTTCTGAGTGTAACATGAAATTATTTGGTAACTGAGTTATTTTTTCTACTAAATAAACAGTGACTTTAAAATGAGGCACAGCTGGATACTCCATTAAACCCTCTTGGATTCTGCTTCTGGAGTTGTATTTTCTGAGTGAGTGTCTTGCAGAAAATGAGTCGTTATTGCAACTTTGAGAATTTTTAGAAAAACAAGCTCGTAAGTTTAGAGAAATATTTTGATTGTAGTGAGAACCACACTGCTTGGGGAATTTGAACTTGAAAGAAACAGGTGGGTGCTTTGGTGGCACGGGAAGAAGCACAGAGGCTGTAAACCTAGCTTTATGTTGACCCAGCTGTGTGCTGACATGGCCATATTGTTACCAAAGCTACTTTGGTGAATGGCAAGTGATTCCAGGGAATACAGGTGTCTTTTAGGCACTCCTCAGATCATTTCTCACATTGCTTTTGGCAAAATACTTTTCTTTGTAAGATTACAGTTTCCATTGTCTCTTTTGGGCTGATTCCTGTCTGTGCAAGCACTGCATTATAAGAGATCTCTCCCCATGCTAAAACTGTGCATAAGGTGCTGTGCAGAAATGACCCTGAGATGGATTTGAAAGCAAATTCCCCTTCTGCCTACTTTGCTTCCCTGCTTGCTTACCTTGGCTGTAAGACAAGCTAGCTGCTTCTTTGAGAAGTGCCATGCACAGGGGACATGCATGGTGCTCTAAAGGCATTTTACCTGCTGTGTTCATGGGTCCTGGCACTCTTGGCTTCAGTCAGCCTGCCCTTACTGTAACCCAGTTATTGAACAAATAATACTGGCTGGGTCATGGGCACTGCTCGTCATGAGGGCAGGTGGGATCTGTAGGCAGTCTGGCTTCTGAGCCCCAGGGCAGGATGCTGACACGCAGAATTTAGATGTGGATGTGGGAGATGAGGATTTCACAGCTCAGGTGAGCTTAGCTCTGGACATTAGGCAAGGAGGCTCTGCAGGGGTCTGTGGAGGCCTGAGAACAGCTTTTAACAGCCTTAACCTGCCCAGATAATGATGTGGAGAGTTTCTAGACTGATGGTGTTGAATTATTCTGCCTATCTGTGATTCCATGTCCTTTTTGTACAATTAGGAGGAGGAAAGCTGTTCCTAAGAAAACAATAAAAGTCTTCACAGTTCTTACTGTTCTTCTCAAACATGGAAAAAGGGCAAAGTCTGTTCTCTTTCCCACTTGAGTGTTTTCTTAGCAACTCCATTAACATCACTGGGATTTTTGCATAGTTACATGTCTGACTGCGAGGATAAATTTGACCTGCAGTTAAGCGATGCACTGAAACTCAATATATGCCTATTTACATAGTTATTTTGTGAAGGGAAGGAATTAGAACAAGGATTGCAGAATGATCCAAAATGATCCTACTCTCTACATACATCTGAGAAACTGTCACACCAACTCTGAAGCTGAGCTGTATTTAAATCAAGAGATTAGCTGGAGGCTGATGTCATACATTGGCTCATAATATTTTAACCGAAGCTTGTGCCTTTGGCAGGAAACTCTTCTCTCTCTTTTCCCCCCTTTTTTTTTTAACTTGAAATAAAGCAGTCTCAGAAGATGGAGGTAAACAGGTGTAGCTGTCCCAGTGAATCAACTATGAAGAGGCAATGAAAATGATACTTAATGTACTTTAAAAGATTTGGCTTTAGTATGGAAATGATATCAGTTGAAGTGAAAGCAATACTATCTACGTGGGAAAGTGTCATTGAAATATTCTTTCTGCTGCTTTTTGTCAATAAAGAGGCTTGAATTATGCATTAGCGAGGCTATAAAGTTGTGGAAGATAATACAGCAAGGTTATGAACCAGGAACAAAAGAAAAGGAAACTCTAGGTTCAGCTTGGTAATATATCACTTGGCATATGTATAAATGGTTATAATGCTCTGCACATTATAAAGACAGTTGTCATATATTTAAATGAGACCAGAGCATTGCTTCAATTTATTCTTCAAATACTAATTTTGGAGTTATAAATCGTTTTTTCTTGAAAATTAGAGTTATTGGGAATATTCTGGAAAATGACTATTATGTAGATGTACTTGAGGATGTAGGATTTTACATAGATACCAATTCATATTCACATAAATTTCCTTATGTGAGTAGTCATCTCTTGAAATGAGAGATATCTTTGGTTTTAGATGACCAAAGCAGTACTATACTAATTTTAAATGCCAGCTATTTGGAAGAAGAGATTATGAATGAAGAATTATTCACATAATTTGTTCAATTTGTTATTTTGTTTGTTTTCTTGCTCCCTAAATTGGAAGGAAAAAAAAAAGAGAGAGAGAGAGAGAGAAGAAAAATTCATCAGATGATAGATAATTTGTCCTTTCCTGATATTTATGAAATCACAGATTTCTGTAGACCTTTAGTCCTGAATTACATTCAGCTGCTGTTACTGAGTTGGGTGCTAGTATTTCACTTGACTTGGATACTAGTCCATGGGGCTTACCCCATCCCTGCAGATGCAGGGTACTGATTTGAAGCTGTGAGAAAAACAGGGAAGCTTTCGCTTAAGGGATTACCTCAGCAGCCCCGAAAGCACCATTTTTTTCCATTATGTTGCTGTATGCGTGTATATGAGATGCATCGTTTCCAGATTAGTTTTGTTCGGAGCTGGAGCACTTTCCTCCCCGTTGAGCGGATTCAGCTGCTGCACGGAGCGCAGGACAGCACGCTCATTTGGGGAGCACAGGGGAGGCTGCAGTACATCGAGTCTCATGGTGACTAGAGGGCTGGTTGAGCTGGTGTTTCCTCTATGGTCTCTGCAAGAGCTGGGGACTCTCATCCTTCATGGGAGCCCAGGAGATTTCCATGACAAGTCTACCAAGGACTCATGGGCACCACTCCCATGGCGCCTCCGTTGCAGCGCTGCATTGGGGCAGGGCAGCCCCAGCTCCTCTGCTGATGTCCGTCTCCCACACGGACAAGGTTTTCTTTGCCATAAATGCAGAGTGAGGAAGCTGCAGAAAATCTACCAGAACCTTTCCTTTCCTCTTTGTTCTCAGCTTCAGAAAAGTTTGCAGACTGACTTCCATTGTTGAGCAGTGACCACAGCAACAGTTGTTGTGGTGCCCACTGTCTCCAGTCTTGGACATGGGCCATGTTTTACTGCTAGAAGTGTTTCTACTTCTGAGTTTGTCGTTCTTTTTCATGCAATGGAATTTAAAAGAAAAAAAATACATTTTTTGCTCTTCCTAAAAATGTTGCTAAAATTTATTATTATTTTTAATGGGATTTTTGGCAGAAATCAAGTACAGAAAAGTTAAACAAAACTTTTTTTAAAGAGAATTATGGGCCTTGAAAACAAGGTCTTCTGAAGATGGCAGCTGTTTACTAAATCAGTGAGAGATTGCATCCTATGTACATTTACAGTTCTCTTAGCTGTATCAATAAACAAGCATAAGTTAACTAATCTTCAGTCCACTGATGTTTGTTTTTAATCCTGGTTGAGAAGCTGTTTAAGAAAACGCTTGGGAAAAGCAAACCATTTCTTGAAGAGTGGAAGAGGGAGTCCAAGGTAAGCATTTACCTGATGCCAAGATTCTTTAGATCCATTTAATGCTTCATTATTTGGTGAATAAGGCACCTGGAATTTCTTAGAAACACATCAATATAATTCCTTTCTAAGACAGTCTAATTGTGTAGCAGTGTGTGGCCATTACTTTCTTCCACACCCAAACTGAGACTGGGAGCACATGCTAAATAGTATCATTCTCTTTTCATATAAAAACCACTGTCCTTATAAAAGGGAAAATAGTAGTATATTTGGCTATTCATGCTAACTGCCTTGCTCAAGAAAAGTGCCAGCTGAACCCTTATAAAAGCAGTAAAAATGCTCACACTTGCCCCAGTGTTATTGTCCCCTGTAATTAATGATTGTGATGAAGAAAACCTACTGAATGGGCAAGACTTTGCTTTTGTCCTTGTGATTACTTTCAGCCTTCCTGAATGAGGTATCCATAGTCTTGAACCAATTGTTCTTGCTCCAGGTTACACAGTCATAGGTTATGGCGCACATGCAAAAATCATGAAAGATGCGGCAGCCTTGGTTAGAAAATGGCTCCTGAAATATGTTCAGTAGTAGCTGAGAGCTAGTAACTATGTCTGATTTTAAGCAATTTCTACTTGGAGGAAAAAAGTTTTAGAATCATCTAAAAGAAGAGGTAGATGAATCCTTATGTGTTACTCTTCATATAGCCAGCCCCAGTAAAGACTTTAGAAGGGTTTTGCGCTCAAAATGATGCTCTGCAGGTGTGAAGGCCACGATATTTTTTCCTATATGTTTACTTCTGCTTGTCTGTATCTCCTTCTTACCAAGATGTAGCTACCACCAGTTGATATTTAATGAATTTCTAGTTTCATGCAGGCTCCAGGAGAACTGCAAAATGATGACATGTGGAAGATAGTTGACATTTTTTTCTCAGTTTTGCTAGCTTTTATGCTGCTTAATGTCTTTGAGAGTTTGAAGTGAATGTGGGATACAAAGGATGAGAACATAACAACCTGTGTATCTCTATAGGTGAAAACCTTGTAGCTTGTGGCCATCCATGAAAGCCTGACTTTATTCCTACACAACAAAAATCATGACACAAATTTAATGCAACTTTTAAAATTTTCAAACTCTTTTAGAAAAGTAAGTAGAAGTAATTTTTGCCCCATAAAATTTCAAGCCTCTTAGCAATAGAACAGTGAAGATAGAAAGGAGATTCTAGGTAGAAAGCAATCCATAACTTGGGCTGTTTGAAAACTGTTTCAGATCTTCTGCAGGTCAAGGAAGAAAACTGCCTCTGCTTTCCATAAAAGTAGAAGCCTGCCCTTGCTCTTCATTTTCAGTACTTATCATTTTTACTGCATTCATAATTTTATATTTTGCTTTTGGAAGACACAAGGACAGAATGATACTCCCTTTCCCCCGATCTCACTGCGATTATCTAGGATAAATCTCCCTTTATAATCTTATCGCTGGGCAATTCAGTTATTTTAAATGTGAGCCTTCTTGCCCACTAATCAGTTCATCTTCAGGTTTTTAAAAGCGCTATTTCATAATTCTGCACATTCGGATTGCTTCTGACTGTCCAGCCCGGTCCTGTCTTCACTTATCCCCTTTCCTCTCCTTTCAGACAAGGCAGGCTCTTTCTCTTGCTCATAGCCTTTGCATTCCTTCCAAGTTGATGCACATAGTCATTTGTAATCAAGGCTGTAAATTGTATTTAAAGCTGTGCTCCACTATCCGTGGATATTTGAATCATAAATGAGAGTATTGTCCTGCCTGTACTCTCACTTATTCTTTCAGCCGTAATAGATCCTTTCATTTGTGCTCAATTAGCTTTTCCACTCTTGCATTCAGACCCTGAAAGTTTCCACTCTTTTCTTCAGGTCTTGAATGCTGATGGTGTGGCCACATTTGCCTCTACCCCATAATTTGTTTAGCTCTTTTATGCAACAGATTCCACAGAATATGGTTTGTTTGTTTTGACAAGTCCAAACACTGTGACTGTACTGTGCCACAACTGTGTCATAATATAAAAATGTTCCCTTTAATTATTGCTGGGGTACCCAGCCCTGGAAGAGGCCTCTTAGGTGTTTTGGTTTTTCTGTTTAAATATGTTACCAGGCTGAAACATAACCAGATTTCTTTTTACTTCTAGAAGAAAACCTCATCTGTTAGGTGGATTTTTTTTTTTTTTTTTGATTTTGGTAGAGAAGTGAGCCAAGTCACAGCCATCATATGTCAGGGGCAGTCATTTTTAGAACAGCACCCTACAGTGTTGAGGTACACAGAGTACTTCCTCACGCTGCAGTGCCGGTGCACTGAGCAGACAGCGCGCAATCCATCCCGAGGCCATCCCAGCCCTTCCTGGGCTCCGGGCTGCTCTGCAGTCCTGTTCTGTGGATCAGTGAAATGGCCCGGTGAGGGCTGCCTGACTTCAGCGCGGTAACCCTGCATAGGGCTCATTGCTGTTTCTTGTTAGGTACTGCAAATCTGCTGGGACTTCTGCCTGGTGCAAAATATACAGCTCCTAATGTTTGTAACAATTATTTCTTCTGTTGCTGTTGTATCTTTTTTGTATTTGCTGACATCTCTGAAGGTGGAATTTAAAAGAATCTTTCTAGCTAGGTTTTCCTTTTTTTCTCTCAGCTTTCCACCCATGTTTTTTGTTTCCTTTTCGTCTTTTTTTTTTGTAAGAAGAGAAAAAGCAAACTCAGAGTATTAGCCAGCTTGATTTCTTTGCTTTGGATAACAAACTGCACATTCTTTTTCAGTATGATCAGATAGGCTTTATTTCTCTTCTCATTGTATAAATGTGGGTTGTTTTTTCGATTGCTATTCATTTCTTTTATGAAAGTATTTTTAATGGCCCATCACTTTGAACAAAACTCTCTTCTTTTAAATAAATATTTCTATTCTGTACTGATCCCTGAGATTATGGCAATAATGGCAATAGACACTTTTGAAACTAATGTCTCAGAAATTATTTTGAAACTGGAGCTTGATCTTGAATGTGGTCATGACCTTTCTTTACAGGACTGTCTATGGATGGAGAAATTTTAACTTCTTTGCACTCTTCTCAGTGAAGTTCGTCCTTAACATTTGCTAAGATTTCAGGTGGGCTTAAACTGTACACAACAGATGAATCAATCTCTAGTTTAATTCTCTTGGTAATGATTGACACAGTGGAGAAGAATAATTTGCAAGTTTTCCCAAAACTTATTCTAACATTTCGCTATTCTAAGATTTTCTAGAAGAAAAAGGAAAAGGAAAAGGAAAAGGAAAAGGAAAAGAGAAGAGAAGAGAAGAGAAGAGAAGAGAAGAGAAGAGAAGAGAAGAGAAGAGAAGAGAAGAGAAGAGAAGA
>JAWLRI010000255.1:491042-506772 GCA_034781795.1 Crypturellus tataupa | reverse complement strand
GAGAAGAGAAGAGAAGAGAAGAGAAGAGAAGAGAAGAGAAGAGAAGAGAAGAGAAGAGAAGAGAGAAAAGAAAAGGAGAAAAGAAAAACAAATACAGGCTGTATATATAGAACGACGGGTGTTTCCCTTTTTGTATTTAAGTGAACAAAATGCAGGGAGGGAGGGAGAGGAAGATAGTCAAGGTGTTAGGATATTATTAGGGATGTGAATCTGAAAGCAAGCTCAGAAACAATATCAGTTAGTAAGAACTTTACTGAATTGCATTTGGAGGAGAGGATCTTAGTAGAAGTCTGTCCTTAAATCTCACCAGCAGGAGATGACAAATTTAAGGAGTAAATTATCATGCTTGCAGCACTACGTCACCAGAACTGCTACACTTCCTAGAGCAGCCAACTCTAAGATTAACCCTTTAATGAACATCTAATGTATCTAGATTATCTTTTCATATTCAGACATATCCAAAGTATAAACCCTTATCTTCCATTTTTATTACATTTAGGGTGGGTCTGAAAATTCATTCATACCTCACAGCTCTTTTAATTTGTGAGTTCTGAAATTCACAGTCCCCAAGGAGACCTATATAAATAACAGTATCTGTGATACTGGTATTGAAAGCCTTCGCTACCTTTATATACGTGTGAAAAAAACAGTCACCACTTTTTTTTTTCTGATTGGGGGACACCTTTCTGATTGTGGGACCCTGCTCATCAAGAAATCAAATTTGAAATCCTATCATCTTGTCCTGTAAGGAGGGTCAACCTGTGCCTCTGCTGGTATGGATTTTTCCACATAGACTGACCTTGTGCAACATTTCTACCTAGTGAATTACAATCAGTAGAGAGATCCAGACATGTACAAGTCTTGGTGGCCTCATTTTATTATAGGCACTTTAGGGGTAGACTGTTAAGGAGGAACATCGCTTGGATGATGGTTAGTAGTGATCTGGCAGACAAAACAGAACGGTATTGCTTAGTTTGTATCCCAGTTTGAAGATTTCCACAGTTGCAGATCCTGTGCTATCCTCACCATTTGCACATCCCTATGCTGCACATATAATTATGTTGCATCTTCCAGAGTTAATGCTGTTTGCATACTGCATGCTCCAGTCAAACCATTTAATGCTGTTAAGGATTATTATTTTCTCTTTGGTTTTGTTTTGAGTTCGGGCATTATCTGAGCTTTAGATTTCTGACAGGATACAATTCCTGATTCCCATTCCAGAAGGGAAAAAGGTCATCCTCCTTTACTAAGCATTAAAATGATGTAATGCCATACCGACATCCATGAGACAGCTTGCTCTAAAACTCAAGTTTCTAGGCTCTCCTGTTCCTTTGTAATTCCGTGTTCCCATAGTTTAAAGATGGACCTAGAGGAAGAGAGGTAAAGGAAAGAACATGAGAAGAAAATGTTTCACAAATCAACAAGCGCTGCCATCAGCAGCAAACCAGAAAAATGCATCAGGACTCAGATGTGGAGAAGACTGAGCCTGGCTGGTGGCCCCAAAGAGAGGATGTCTCTTCTGCAAGGCCGACTGCAACCACAAAATGCATGAGGAAAAGGCAACCATAAAGCATGCCTGGGGCAGTTCCCTTTCAATATGCTTCCTTTGGGCATATGTCAAACTGGAACTGCCTAGGAGCAAAGCAGAAGGTGCAGGGATACAAAAAGATTCCCTGTTTTGTCATTTTCAAGTTAAAACTGCCAGTGTGTTGAAAGCTCTTAATGTCCACTCCACCCCTCTCCATAAGAGTAATGTCCGTTACTCCTAATGGCTAAGTATTGTGGCAAATGCTGTGCATTGCATTTCTCACTGACCAGAGACCTCTATGATATCTCAAAGCAGAGATGAGACTTAAGGATGGATTATCTTACTTCTCTGAGAGGATGTCAGACTCTTACCATCATTTTATCATAGTGTTTTGGTATTTAATATACAAGGATTTGACAAAGCACTACAGTATAATCTTCTAACAATACCCATTTTACCCCATAAAATTATAATATCCAGTCTTAAAATGTTAAATATGTCACTATGAGGGTAGAGTATAATAAAATTCAGTTTATAATATTACAACTCAAAAATGACACAAAGTTATCAATCACATTCCTTGGTAATACTCAACTTTCTTCATTTTTCTTTAATTTTGCATCTTAGTATAGCAAATTGAGATTAAAGCAGCAGCTTCCCGTTCAAGGTCCCTTGGCGGGGAATGGCAGTAAAGTTACAAGTAAATTGATAAGAAAACAAATCACACTGAAATCTAATATTTAATAACATTTCAGACAGATTACAGAGATTTAAGACCCTGTGCTGTAATCGGCATTGGATCAGGGCAGATATTCTAGTAATTACAGAGGGAATGCTTTCATTTCCTTTGAAATAAATGCAGAGCATCGGTGGAAGATTTGAAATATACTGAATAGCTACCATAAAATTAAGATTTCTTTTTTGGTGGAGAATTTTTTAAATTTCTCTTTTTTCTCCAAGAACCTTTCTATGAACTCTATTTTACCTCATTTTTTCTTAACTGAGGACTGACTGGAAATTGTATACTCCTTCTTTTCCCCATGACCTCTCCAATTGGTGCTAACATCACATATTTTTCATTTGGACTTTTACATTTCTTCACCAAATATAGGGAAAACTTTCTCCTCAAGTGGAAAACCTCCCAAAATGGACATTAAAGAATTTGACATATTTCTTTATTTTTTTTATTATTATTAATAATATATATATTTTTTTTTTAGTACCAGAATATAGCAAACTTGCAGTTTTAGACAGCTAAAAAAGGACCAAATCTCCTTTGGAAAATTTGAACAGCTGGAAATGAACTGATGACCAAGTTACACAATGATTAAAAAAAAAAAAAGTTACATTTGAGTTAGCAGGGCTTTCTTTGAATGTAATGTACTTATCAATTACTTAGTGTTGCATTATACTGTATAATCTAGTTCAACATGTCAAACTTTTCAACCCAATTTATAAATTGGACTGCATCAGTCTCTGCATTATTTACATCAACTAATTTTTAATTTCTCTAGAAATGACTCCTATGGAAAAAAATGGATAGATTTATTGTATGTGTTATGCTCTGGGACCTAGTTTGCTCAGTGAACAAAATGAATGCATTGAGTTTCACACAGTAGAACTAGATATTGCGTATTGTATTTTGTATGCTGAGCCTTTTTCTTTCTTTTCTCTCTCTCTCTCTTTTTTTTTCTCCAATAGAGCTATCCAATCTCGAATATGTCAGTGTGCCTTGAATGTGCAGTCACATTCTGAGGTATGTCTTTGAACTCTTCAATGGTGCTTTGCATTTCTTTGAGACCTTCTATGGGAAGGAAATAGAGAAATGTGGACTAAAATGCTGTGAGGTTGTCTCATTATTTCTTTTCCATTAAAAAAAAAAAAAGATTTTTTGTTAGACAGGGACACCTCCGTTATATAGTATATTCAGCATCTACTGTGTCTGGCTCCATACTGATACTTGCAGACAGCATGGGGCACGGTGTACCAATTTAGAAGGCCGAGGCAATACCCGTTTCTGCTCTGAACAAAGAAATTATCAGCCCCAGCTAACAATTACTTGACAAAAAGATAGATTTATTTTCAGTGTATAGCTCATTCCCGAATAACCTTTACTTTATTTTTTAAAATTACTGAAAACAAGAGAAAGCTTAATCTTATTATGTCTAATAACAAGACTATAATAAAGTGTGACCAGAAGAATTAGAAGCTGCCTTGCCATCCCATTTAAGCCAGCCAGACTTAAGCCAGTAGACAGCTGTGGAAGGATGGGTTAAGACCTGTAAATACATGTGCCTCTTCTTTAGGGTTAGGCTCTGCTCCCCTTGCTCAGATGAAACAATGTCTTAGTACATACATGGTCTTGAGCAGTATGGCATTTGGTGACTTTCGGATGGAAAAGCTTGTGCAGCAACACTTGGGCTACATCAGCTGCCTTAACACTGCAAGGGTGCTAAGTATGAGTGTCAGCTAGATAGACATAAATTAAAGATAGTTAAGGAGAAATCTCACAAAGGATTATTCTGGCATGCAAAAAGTGAAGCCAATAAAAGTTTGATACAGAGAGACTGTGCTAGTGCATTTTATGAGATTACTTGTAATTAAATTTACAGTTTAGTAGATATTATTTCTGCGTATGTTAGGCTTGAAGAAGAAGACATTCTGATGTAGTTTCTCCAGAAATTAGGCATTTTTTCTCCCTTACATTTGTCATTATATCCCATTACCCAATGGCTGTGTTTATTCTTTAAGTGGTAGGGAATATAAAGTTGACCATCTCAGTTAATTCTCTGCTGTAACACTCATGAAGTGTAATGCATTAAAGAAGTTCAATTTAAAAGATCTATTTTGCACATGCCCTTTTGACAGAGACAGTCCATAAGCAAATATCTTTCCATACTACTAGAAGCACAGTGTCTGACAGAGATTACTGTATAAGCTGAAGTAAAAGTATCAGTGTAAAATGCAAAAATGTATACATGGGATTTCATCCAGAGCACTCAGCCAAAAGAAATATTGAACCACTGCTAAATCATCCTAATGAGTTAAGTATTGTGTGTGGTTTTGTTATTTTAAGCAAATGTATTCATATTTGTTTCTGGAACTATAAGGGGTCAGTCAAGCAAATGTTTCTGTGAAGGGAAAAAATATATGTTCATAAAACATACACTGCCTTAGTTTCTTGGTGGCAAAGTATTTAAAATAATTGTTCAATGAAAGACTAAACATTTTCTTGGAAAACTCATTTAATTCAAGAATAAGCCATATACGATGTCCACTTTACTGTATAAAATAATAAACTTCATTCCTTCTTTTTCTACTTTACATTTAATACATAGCCACCTTTATACAACCCATATGTTACACATAACCAGGCATTTTCATTTGAAAACATGACTATAAAGAATTAGACTTGCAGGCCTAAAGAGAACATTTGACTGGTTTCCAGTTTAAATCAGTGGGAGGTGGGAATGGGGAGTTGGGGGAAAAGTGAAAAGGAAATGGGACATATCAACTTAGGCTCAGTTCTTCGTTGCCAAAACAGGGGCTTTCGATAGAAACAAACAGAGCTGCCTCCGTCTTTATGTTCTCCTCCAATTTTCTCTTGGTATAGGGATTAAGTGACTACTGCAGTTCATACATGAATATTTTCCCTCCCAGATGTGAAACATCTTCCAGACAGCTTGGCCAGGAGCTTTTAAACATCTGTTGCGCTCTCTTCTCCCATCTTCACCTTCCTGTCATCCAGCTTGCGCTGGGTATAATAAAGGGGAAAAAACAGCAGGTAACTCCTGAGCATTGTCGCCGTTCTGTTTTGAGCAGGATTTTTTATTTGTTTTGCATTTGCTTTTGTGAGTAGTGAAAGAAAAGGGCATAAACATAATACTGTGGATGTTTGTTCCAACACAGTAGATGTGTGTTGTAAACTGCCACTGGGTAGGAGAGAAGCTCTGGTGGGCAGCAGACCTTCCGAAGGATTCAGGTTCCTGCTCTGGGGCCTCCAGCCAAGGTGCACTCAGCACAGCCTGGATCGGTGGAGGACACACCAAAATCAACTCTTACCTTTAGGGGGCTCGCAAATATTGGCTTGCCAAGAGGCAGTTCATTATTGGGATAATCTAAGACAGTTGCAAATGTAACCTAGTAAGGAGCGTCTGGGGAGTTACGCATGTTGCCTATGCTGCCTATGTCCTGGGCTGACCAAAGCCACATGGCTACAGTTAGCTTGAGCTAATGGTCCCTGAAGGTGCATTAGGTGCTGCTTGCTGCACTGATGCGGTCATGTGCACGCGGGTCTGGTGGGAGGGCAAGAAAGTCACATGAGGCAGTTCAGATGAAAGGCAGAAAATGCTGGAGTACACCTGGAGAACATCACGGAAGCTGTATTTCAAGTCAGCTCCAGTTTCCACACCTGATACCTTCTTTAGTGTTACTGTTTCAAGTGAAATACAGTCTTGATTGCATGTCAAGGACCTATTGCTTTATTTGACTATTAGGTGCTAAATGCATCCGTGGTAGAGTATTTGATTTTAAAATGATAGCAGCCCTTGAGGTATTGCCGTAATAGCTACAGATCTAAGCTACTAATAAGGCCTTACTATGTCACTCATGGTACAAACATGGAGTAAAAGACACTTCTTGCCTCTTAGACTCTAGAGTTTAAGGACTGGAAAGTATGGAATCCAGGATCAGAGAAACTAATTAGCTTCAATGCAGTGGAAACACATACAAGTTGGTGAATTTTGGAGAATGGTGATGCCGTAAACTGACTTAATCTGTAAAACAGGCAGAGGATCAGACTTTCCTGTCTGAGCAATTGTCAAGCTATGGGAAAGTACTGAAGCAGAGGCAGGAAAAGCACAGGGGAGAACATATGGACGTATCTTCTGCTCTTGCATTCACCAGTCTCTATATGAGGGAAGGTCACAGCACTCCTAAAGACAATATACGTGCCGCAGCTGTAGACAATTGGAAGGGCCCACCAAATACTGTATGTATAATTATAGGGCTATGTATCTGCATCTAAAAACTCAAAACTTCCACTTAGAGTAGAAAACTGACCAATATTGGATTGAATTTGATTTCTTAATTTAGTTGAGGGTATTTGAATTACATTCAAGTTTCAAGAGAAAATGATTACAAATATTGTCTCTTGGATAAATTCATCGTTGTGATTTGTGAATAACTGATGGAACATGTTAGGGATCCTGTGGAATTTCCTGTGCAAATTTTTTCCCAGTTTTGACCTCAGCAATGGTACCTCCCATTCAATAGCAGTGACTAGCCGGCTCCTGACTTTATTTATCATTTTCTTGGTAAATATGAATATTATATCAAATATTTCTGACTATCCCATTGAGTATTTTTTATCAATAGCTAGTTACATAAAACTACAATATTCAGAAGAACATTTACCTGTATAAGATATCATGAATATCATATTTATAAGATATCATGAATACCATATTTAACTGAATAAGGTAATTTTGAAATTAAATTCTTTTTATTTTTCACTGAGTTTACAGCAGTGCAACATTGGATTCAGTCTTCTTTTCTCTGAAGTTGATGGCATAACTGTTGAGGGCATACCCTGATTTCTGTGTAAAAAGATTCCTTAGGTTTTAGCAAAACATTTTTCCTCCAGGTTAACTAAAGGTAGATTAAAGACTTGCTGATCTCCTGCAGTCCGAGGTTAGTGTGAAAGCTTTGATGAATGAGGTTTAACTACTTAACAAGTGACAGAAAATGATTTTCCTTACGAATTGTTGAAGCTAAACATCTTTTACAGAACTGACCCATGTGGAATAGACTCCATTGTGTCAGCCCAATTTTCTTTGTTCTCATCACCAGAAACACCTCTGCCATACAAGTGCTGGTCCCTTGTCTGTTTGAACTTTGATTAAATGTGTGCCACAAGCAGACAGAAATTGTCAGACTCATAGGTATCTGTATGTTAGCCACCTTATGCTGACAAACAGCCATGTAAATCAAGAGGTGTCTATATGCCATCTGTTTTCATTCAACCAGCGATGTGAGAATGAGTTTGCTTTGATTTCACTGCTTGGTTTCACTGCTTTGATCTCACTCCTTGTCTTCTACTGCTCCTTACTTTCTCTATCGCTTTTTCACTATTTATGTTTCACTATTAAACCTTTCTTACCCTAGATACCTCCCCCAGGACTCCAATTCTGCAAGTGATGAACACTGTCCCATGCGTGAAATTTCTTTTGTAATCAGGAACCTATTCTGAGATTTCGTAACAGCACAGAAAACCTGCTTTCATCTATGCCCCTGCAGAGCGACCACTGGATAGTGGTGCATGGTTTGTGCTTTGTTTACTCCGAGGTTTCACGTGTGCATGGGACCATGCTGTCTGTGGATGAGACTAGTAGGGATCCTTGTGTGCTTGAGGACCAACCTGTCTGAATCAGGAGTGCCATATGTCATGCTCAGCTGGCATGTCCTGCCTCCTCTGACTTCTGAATACAATAGTGGAGAATCTCCGGCATTTCAGGTTTTCAGATCACAAGCAGAAGAGGCAGTAGACCCCTGATGATATTTTCAATCTGCGGATGTCCTATGATTGATCACTCTCCTCTTCAAATTCCAAAAGGAAAGGTCTGCAGTTTTACTCCTTCACTTATATGATTATTGGCTCTGTGTCATACACTTTTCTGATCCTGCAGAATGAAAAATTACTCTCTGCCTTTCCTCCAGTTCTGCTGTTCACTTGGCTATGTAAAAGGTAAAATAAGATGAGGTGTACATTATTCTACCTGGTTGAATTTGATAACTCCTAAGGTTTATGAAGCCAGACCAATGAATATACCCACATCGGGCCTGATGTTGCAGGAAAAGGACAGTTCCTAGGTAGATATTTCAGACTTCTGCCCGTCACAAATGCAATCTTTAGTGGCTCTTACAGTTGAGGAGGCCTTGCTCCTTTCTAGTAAGAAAGACAGAGTTTGGAGAGCTCAGCCAGATTCACTAGCCCAGTCAAAGGTTTTCTTACTGGGTATGACTAAATCTGTTCCCTCATTACGAGTCCCTAATACCTTGAAATACTTTTTTGAATTGAAAAAAATCAAGTTTACTGTCAGCTCAAATACAGTTCATATGCAGGCAATCTCTCCTCATTACTGCCAGTTTAGAGGTAAGATTGTGCCTTCCTATTCCCCTGCAGGGTTTGTTGGTTCAAAGCCACTGCAGCAAATTATCCAAACAGGGAGTCTCTCTGCCCTTTATAACTCAGTTTAATGTAAACCAGGAGACACATTTACATGTTTTCTTCCTCAGACCTCTTGCCTCCAGGACTGCAGCCTCTGGATGAAACAATGCATGGCCTTGATATCAGAAGTCAAGTTTTATATTTGGAAGACTGTGCCATTCAGGCATTCTCAGCTTCTTGCAGACAAGTCAAAGGCTACTCACAAAACTTGACAATTGGCTGTGTATTAAGACACATCATAAGTCTGCTGAGGAAGTCCTGTATTTCAAGGATAGATTGGTCTGTCAAAGCTCAGTTCACACAGGAAGCATCACTTAAGATTGTCTTCAGTTTTGATATTTGCAGGACATGAAGGGGTTCCACTTGCATTTAATTCACAAAACACTCTACCCTAACCAGAATATGCATGAATGATGCTAGATTTGTCAGGAAAGTGATTGAAATTACTTCTTGAACAAAGGACTTTGAGACTGATGTTTAGGTTAAGGTAATGACGGGAAACACGGAAATTTAGCCATAATTAACCAGGAGATGAAGGGAAAAACAACAGCGACAACAAAACCCCCCAAAAATAGAAACATTTAACATTAACCACTGGTTTGTTATGCCTTGCCTGCCTGTCTCTTGGCTTCTCAATTTCCCTTCTCTTTTTTTCTCAATTCATGATGTCTCAGTTGAAGTTGAGAGGGAGCAGGGACGAAAGCTACCTACCAATTTGCATGCATGCCCATACGCCAATTTAGGGTGAGCAGGTAGAGTCTAAATATATGTTCTGTAAACTGACTCAAGCGTTAGCTGGGGAGACACCTAAAGTCAGAATATGTGGAAAACCCCTTTTTCTGATTGCTTTGTACTGGAGCTCACTGGTGTCTGAATTAATTACCTCAGTAGAATAACCACCAACTAAATCATTTTTCACGTAGAATTTCCTTTGTCTGAGATGTTGGGACATCCTGGGGAATGCACCTTCTCAGTACAAGCTCTGTGACTGCATAGAAGAGCACTGACTACCAGACCATCACTTTTGATATTGTTATTGCAATTCACATGCAGGTA
The DNA here is from genome assembly GCA_034781795.1 of Crypturellus tataupa. Taxonomy (NCBI): domain Eukaryota; kingdom Metazoa; phylum Chordata; class Aves; order Tinamiformes; family Tinamidae; genus Crypturellus; species Crypturellus tataupa. Next base: position 496,960 of record JAWLRI010000255.1, on the reverse strand, counting down.
AAAAGGTCATAATCAGGCTGAATAAAACATGGATCTTCTCTCACTATCTATTACTCAGGAATTTAGCTGGGTCCTCTCAAATACACAAATGGTTGATTATGGTTGTACTCTGGGAATATTATTCCTCTTTAAAATTGTTTTCCTTGATATATATGAGAATATATAAGAGGCACACACCAAATACTTGAATATCAAGGAAACCAACTTGGTTCTTTTTGAAAAATCCTCTCTACCAAGCTAAATCAACCAGTTAGTCATGCTAATGCTTGATGAGGCTATTGCTATTAGAAGAACAATGTCATTTGGCTTTATTTCCAAATTCCAAAAACAAAAGCATTGATCATGTATTTCAAATTAACAACGTTTCTGTGCTACCAAAGTTCAAAAAGTGCATGACATTTTCCTAGTATCTGCAGATAAAACAATTCTGTAGTATTCCCACACCTTCCAGTGAATTCTCACCATACAATCCCAGCAGAGACCATTAAATCAAATGTGATATAGACAGAACTATTTCTCGGAGAAAAATACAACAGGCCTAAAGAAGTACTAGCTGTTCATGTAAGCTGAACCTATTAAATGCACCAGAGTCCACCTCTTCTTTGTGCTCAATTATGAGCCCATTTTGAAAGGGCAATTTGTCTTTAATGGGTTAACTGATGCCATGTTAATAGAGGAGCTATAACATGACAAACAAATATAGTTTAATGCACCCTACTTTGAATGCAGAGTTCATATGTATTCAAGACAAAAGGCCAAACAAATTTACAACACTTCATGCATTTCTATAGCGGAACATTTTTTACTGAAGGATATGTAAATTCTGCACTAATCAGAGGTTCTGGAATTCCAAATGCCACTAAAGGTTATGACCTGAAGCCCTGTTAATAGATGACTGAGGGCGTAGACTAAGTAGTTCTGAATGACAGCAACCACAGGGTGTTTTGCATGAAAAGTAACCTCTAATAAATGACCTCTGCTTTTTTCCTTTCAGAGCTATGACAGTAATGAATATGAAAGGGGGAGCTTTGTACACACCAAGTGTTATTTACACCTAAACACCGCAAGAGAGACTGCGGATGGTATGTGAGGGTTTCAGCTCAGCAGAAAAAAAGAGGAAAGGGTGTTTTCAGTGCCTTAGCAAACACTACTCCGCTTCTGTTGACTTCATTAATAAATCCTTTCCTAAACAGGGCTACCACACAATAGGGTAGTGTTATGAGAGAAAATATTTCCTCCTTCATTATATATGTGTGTGCATAAATATCTTTGTATGTGTATGTATTCATATGTGTTTACTGGATGGGTTACAGGCTTTATATGAAATCTCCTGGATAAAGAGTATTCAAATTTCTGCTGTTTTGTGACCTTTAGTTGGGCAGAACATTGTGTCTTTGGTAGTATGAACAAAACAAGGATATTTTTAATGGCAGAGAGTGTCTGCTAGTAGATGATATTTACACTTGGGCTTGTTGCAGGAAAACAGTTCTGAGATTTTTCTCAAAAGTGAGCAAAGCCAGAGCTCTGACCAAAAAAAAAAAAAAAAAAAGAATTTCCTTTGAATGATGGTCGTCAGTCTGTGAAATATTTCATATCGTGCTGGAGATACTGGGGGAGGCAGGAATGGAGCAAATATGAGCAGATGCTTCTCTCAGCTCAAGACTGTTCCCAGCTGCTTCCTTTGCTTTGCCTCAGCCACTCTTGCTGCAAGCAACTCGAAAAAGTGTCTTTTGTTGCTTCTGTGGGGCCACCTTCCTGTCCTCGTTTCTGAGGGTAAAGGCAGAGCAGGATGTGGGAAGGGAGGCAGGCAGGGGCATGCGGGCTCCTCTGTGCCACGAGGGACTGGGCTGTGACATGACAGAGGAAGACAGTTGTATGGGAGACACCTGACTGCGAGAACCCCAGCTGCACCACAGACAGCTGAGTTAGTTGGTTAGTGAGCTGAGGCACAAGCTGTTCCTCTCAGACATGAGGTGCGGATGTCCCAGACTAAGTCGCGAAATAGGTCGGGCAGTGCTGCATGTGCAGCACTGAGCCCCCACTCTCGCTGTGTCAGCACGGCGCTGGTGCTTCCAGCTGGGGAGCTTGTTTGCTTAAGCCCTACCTCAGGCATTTCTTTACAGTACTGCCCAGCATAGTAAAGCCATACCAAGGACCCAGCATCTTAACAATACTTGGATGCCTACTCAATGCAGACACACCTCTAATCCCATCAACAAAAAGTTTGGTCCCATATTGCGCCATGCTTACCACTACTCACAGAGTCTACCAAGATGTGTCATCTACGCTGCAGGTTTGCTCTGACACTCTGCTCACCTCTGAACCCTGTTATCTTCCTCATGTGAAGAGAACTTTTTTAGGATTCAAGCATGTGAGCATGTGGCATTTGGCCTTGTAAAATATTTTCCATAGTCTAATGCACTTTATAGGCCAAGATATTTTTGCCTCATGTTCAGCACTATTTTTTTTCTTTCCTTCATACTATCCAGTTATTTTGTCATTAGTTAATTTTTATACAGCTGTTTTATTTGTAGACAGTAGCTATGTTTGTTCAGGTATGGCTGCCATTTTCTTAGGTAGCAATTTTGCCTGAGTAAGGAGGCCAAAACAGGGCTCTAAAATGTACTACTCATAAAAAATTAAAGAGCTGTTCTTTATTTACATATTTACACTACACTCAATCCATCGTGTAAAGCTTTCTCTGCCTTAAAACAAACTCTCCAGGGTGTACTCTGTGTCCAGGGAAACTGAATGGCTCAGAGAAATGATAGAGAGATATCTGTCCATCCACCTATCTATCATTTTTTATGCCATACTCATTACCATGATCTTTGAGTCCCTATTACATACATCGAGCTTTTCGTATTCGGTACAGAGCTGGTCAGTACAGAGAGCAAAGTTGTTATTATTTTTTGAAGAACAGGAGATGGTGGAAGGGCCAGTTGCTTAGTTTGTTTTGGATGCTTGACAATAGCCAGCTTGAAGAGAAGAAAATTCCCTTTTTTTAGCTGCCTGGGAAGTCTGGTTTGGCTTCTAGAAGATGTAGTTCAAATGGACTATGTGCAGAGAGTTAGCCTTAGGTATCAACATTGCTGCTCCCACATTCACTTCATGTCACCATGGGAGAGAGGCTACCTCTTCCCTCCCTCCATGACAGCTGTTTACCAGGAGGTGGACTTTAACTCTGAAAAAGCATCAGAAGAACTGGCAACTTTAACTTGGATAGACTGTCCAAGGGACTCCTCAAATTAACAGAAATAGCTGCATTTCTCTTTCTCTTGCATGTAGCTGTTTGGCCACTTTCAGGCCATGTCACCACACATTAGTCTCATTCCTACCCTGGGGTCTACCTGTTTCTTTGCAGAATTCACTTATTGTCTTTTGACTTGTGCTTCAATTTCAAGCTCTTGAGGATGGCAGTTTTTTATTAGGTTGAATTCAGAACCAGGCACAGTGGGGACCTGATCCTTGACAAAGACCTGTAGGCACTCAGCAGACAGATATTGGTTAACACTGATCATCGCTAAGAATAAAGTACCATCACCACTGCACAGCTCGCTCCAAGGCTGACTCTATTACAGCTGCTATTTCCAGTGATTGTAGTAGCACTATTAGCCATCTTGTTACCCATTTGTTTTCATCTTTTTTTCTGCTTTGTTAGTCTAGGATGTTTCAAATCTATCTTGGTTTGCCTACCAGCTTTGACAGGCAGCTTGCAAGACGTACTGTGGTAGAAGTAGAAGACCCCCATGCTCCCAAGCAGATTGTCACTGAACAAAGCAGTGTTGTTTGGAGGTAATGCTGAGATGGGAGCTCCAGGCTTAGTAGGATGGATGGGTACTTCAAACAAACAGCCTCTTGTCTTCCCTCCTTCTTGTGCCATGGAGTGGCAGGGGATGGATAACTTTGCTCCTGTTTTTATTGATAAAGGGCAGAGAGTCTGCTCCAAACAACAAGTTAGAGAACGAGTGCAGAACTTACACATTTGACTTGCCACTTCTTTACTTCAATCATCCCTCTTGGTTCATCTTCAGGCACACTCCTGATAGCCTACTCCTAGCTCCAACCCAGAAGAGAGAAACAGGCTTCATCAGTCAGTCAGCAGGAATGGTAGCTGGCATTCAGTTCATGAGGTGTATCCAAGACTGAAAGGGGAGAAAGACCATATTTTTGAAATACATGTAGGGGAAAAAATTATAAATGGCAAATGAAAAGCTGGAACCTCACTCAGTCCAGACTCTGACAGGGCTCAGTGCATCATCTGTATCTAAAATTGGAAGGTTTTGATTCAGACTTTCCTGTTCTCTTGCAGAAACCTGGCACCACTGGAGGCCTGCTGAGTAGAGCCAGAAGGAATTTTATGAACAAAACTCAGAAAGAGTTGATTAGTTCAGTAAGAAATGATTCATGGAAATGAGTCAAGTCTGGCAGACTTGAAGGACAAGTTTTCTGGTAGAAGTCTGCCCTTTTCTCTGGTCAGCTGTTGGGACCCCTGCTGCCACAGTTTTGGGACTTCTTTAAAATTGAAGTCCTTTACAGCCTTGGATCTTGTTTAAGGACTGAGCCATACTGATGTCTTAAGAAAGATCATGTGATCTAAAGCGGGCCTTTGAACTAAATCTTGTATTTTTTTTCCTTTTGATTCTCTCTTTCCTTTCTATGATCATCTTACACATTTAACAAAAGTTAATTTTCTAATAATGTGCCATAGAAATACTTTTGCTTTTTAAAGATTACAGGCCAGATTTTCAGCTCTTTCCAACCAGCCTAACTCAATTGATACTTTTGATTTATGTCAACTTGAGTAAGAAATTGGACCACTTAAACTTTAACTTCCTCTCCTAGGAACAATCCTTTTATTCCGGTAATCTTCAGATGAAGAATGAAACTCTAAAAATCTGCTCAGCCTGGCCACAGCTTGACTGCAGGACCCTGATGGTAGCAGTCTTGCATAGTGTGGTAAAGAGGTGATTAAAAGTTTTACTACCCATTTTATCCTCTCCGTTTTTACAATAAAGAGAGCTGTCACTGTTTTAGGATTATTTTACCTGTGTCTATTCATTCTGTTTCATTGTCTTTACAATGTCTTGCTCCCATTTCGTGCTACTTGAGTTCTGCCCTTTTCAACTCATCACGGCTGAGTGGGGAAGGAAGGACAGACTGGCTGACAAACTGTACAGGGAGAGAGGGTGAAAGCTGAGCTTTAATGCCAAGCTCTTCTTGCACCTAGGAGGAGTCAAACGATCGCTTATTTTATTTTCCATCTTCATGGTGCCTTTGCTTTGCCCAGGTACATTAGACTACAATTTCCTCTCACATGCACACACCTCTCCTGTGATGCCCACAGACTGAGGTCACGGCAATAGACTGATGCAAAGGCCAACCTTGGATGTGAATATGTTTGAAAATAATATTTTATTTTAAGTTATTTTTTTTAACTCTGGGATTGTGGTAACAAGTGCTTTCAGTGATTCTTCACCACTGTTGCATGATAATAACTTTTAAATTTTCTGTGAGGCAGGTTATAGAGCTGTAGAATCTCTCGTTCTGTGGGCAAGTACAGTGAAGTAGGGATGTTATGTCTTGTGGGTATTTAATAACATTGCTGGGTAACTTGTAGATTATTTGGTTACTTACGTAACCAAGCTGCCGAAATAACGCAAATAACCATCCCTCACTGACAGCTTGTATATATTTTGGTATTCCTAGAAATCCAGCTAAATGTACAATCAACATTTTGAGATATACGTGGGGAAAGCAGAACTGAAATATTTTAGTATTTAGCATTTGGAATTTGAGGAAAAGGAAGGAAGGAAGAAAGGAAGGAAGGAAGGAAGGAAGAAAGGAAGGAAGGAAGGAAGGAAGGAAGGAAGGAAGGAAGGACGGAAGGAAGGAAGGAAGGAAGGAAGGAAGGAAGG
>JAWLRI010000255.1:463363-483638 GCA_034781795.1 Crypturellus tataupa | reverse complement strand
GGCGCCGGCGCCCGCCCGCCCCCACCTTTAGTTTTCACATGGCCCCGAAATAACGATAATGAACAACGAAGGCAAAAAAAAAGAAAAAAAACCCTATAAATAAATAAATAATTAAGAAAAAAATCCCGTACACAACAGCATCCCCACACACAACAGCACCCCCGTTTAATTCTCTTTCTTTTTCATTATATTTCCGTCCCCCTCCACTCTCTTTAACCTCCGCAGAGGTTTGGGGCTGGCTACGCGCCCTCAGCAAGGTAGAAAATGGGGCAGGAGGAGGACACCGGCGTCGGCTCCGCACGGTCGCAGCGCGTGAGAGGGCTTCTTATCTCGCGGGCTGGTTAATAAAGTTTATTCGTAACCTTCAGCCCAGTTTATTCACTTTAGGCATAACAAGTTGTGCAGTAATTGCAGTTGTTAAGGGAGCGCTGGGGCATTTTTTTTTTTCTTTTCCTAGAGGGTATCAGATTCTGTGTTATTATTCTATATGCACTAAATCTCCATTAAAAGGCTCTCTGTAAATGTTTCAAGGCTATGCCAGATAGAAGGGTACTTCATCTTGGTTTCTAAACGTGGTATTATCTATTTTAAACAGCCTGCAATAACAGTTGCCTTATTTGTCTCCCTCCAAAAAAAAATATGGCAGCATAAGAACAGCTTGTATTAAAGAAGGCAAAAGAAAAAAGGCATTTCTGTGACTGTTATATCAGTCATTACTAAACCTGAGCTGAAACGTATCCTCTCTATAGAGCCTGGCCACAGTCTTTCATAGTCTAGCAAAATAAGGAAACTACAGGATGGAAACTCACTGAGCTATTCTGCTTCCTATTATTTTTCTCCTTTCCAGATAAATCACACCCTTTGGAAGCCGCTGCTTCTCTTTCATAGTCCCCCAAACCTCATCTTTTAAAGTCTCCCTTTAAAGCTAATTGTTTCAGCAGGACAGACAACTCCTGCAAGACAGCTACAGTTTAGCTGTATGTTGTCTTCCCAGGAATGTTTGTAAGATAAATACGCGGTTCATACAATAGACGCGGCCGTTTAAAAGCCGACTGGCGAGGCCGTATTTTTAACAAGATCAGTTAACGGGGTCGCTCAGCACCTCCAAGGGAGCACAACGCGCGTGCAGGGCAGAATCCCTGCGGCCGGGTCCGGAGCCCGCGGCAGGCCCTGGAGAGGCTCCCGGCGATGGCGATGGGCTCCGAATGAAGGGCTCGGGGACAGATATACGAAGTTGAAAAGTGCAAGCAGCAGCCCAGAGAAATGAAATGGAGAGCAGCAGGACAGATGCAAGCAAGGAGCAGTGATGTGTGAGCCTCAGGAGGTGCTGTTTATGCTTGTGATGAAGGCCGGTGCTATTAAGTTAAAATTTGACAGTGCGTTCTAGCAAATATTTTAAAGGAGGCATGCATTTGCAGGGAAGATCAGACACACCAAAATTTTTGACTATACTGAAGTATCAAGTGACCCTCGGTTTCTTAGCGAAATCTGGTAAACTTTAAGTTAAAATAGTAATAATAATAATAAAAAGAACTGGGCGGCATTTTGTGCTGCAAAGGCAATGGGAGTAAATGATGTTGTTCTTGTGGAATTTCTGACCTATCTGAAACCAGATCTACCTGAGAGTTATGCGTGTGTTTCACCCCAGTTTTTGGATCACAGAGATTCACAGTCCTCTTCAAAAAAATCATCCGTATTTTTATTTTTAATGATAACTCATTGCTAGATGTTTTCAGACCTGATCCCATTATCTGGCACTAATTTTTATTCCCGTTGCTGAGGCCAATGTTCTACTTGTGCTCCTGAAGCCAGTGAGACTACTCACTCAAGTAGGACCTAGATATGTGAAACAGTATTGTAAAATGTGTCCCAGAGTCTGTAAATGGAAAACATTAGATCCAATAGGCAGGCTATGTGTCTGGTTTAGCTCTCAACTCCATTAATACGTCCATTACTTAAATGAGTGAGATAACAGGCCTGCCCTAGAGTAACAACTTCCCCACTATCCCATTACATGAGGCCTCAACATCTTGTTATTCCATCCCCATTCGGCAGCCTGTACGGTGTGGGATAAGACTGCCAGTGACATAGCCACAATTTATTTCTGAGGACTAGGATTTTCTAAATGTGTCCACTAGATAGCACAATAAACTTCCTTCTTTTCTTGCTGAAAAACTTTTTCTCCCACCCAAAGAGCCATTAGCCCTTCTGTCTCAGAGTAATGGTGCTTCAGAAAGAGATCAAAGTTTCTCAGATAAGTGTTCCTTTACACAATGTTACTGACACTCCATTTTGTAAACAGGCTTCTTTTTTATGGTTAAGAAGGACATATAAACATGCCAAGAGAGATGGATAGACTGTCACTTTTTCTTTTTCTCTTTGTATGTGTGTGTTAACTGCTCAATGAATATCATGGTTGGGTTGTGCTGATACCATTGAACTTGGTCTGGTTTTTATGTAAACAGAGGAAGAAAAGAATTGCAAGAAGTAATTTCAAGGGCAAGTTTCCTACAGGAGTATCTCCACAGCTCTAGTCCGACTTGCTTGCAGCTTCTTGCTGCAAGAAAATATTCACTTGCCCACCTGAAAGAAGACAGAGGCCTCACCACTCAGATCCATGTGTGCCAGCAGCAAAGGCTTGATACCTTCATACATGGACCAGCTAGATCCAATTTAGGACCTAAGAAGTCAGACATTTTAACACCCCAAAATTCTGCTGCTCTCCCTGGGAAGGTTTCCAGACTGCCTCTATTCCCTTTAGCTGGAAACAAAGAAATGGTTGAGGCCCCTCCAAAAGCCCTGGAAAAAGTCTATCTTCCCTGTTAGAGACTATATAGAGAATCTGGACCCTTCTGTAAGGTAGGTTTGGTATCTATGCTGAAACAAGGGCTAGCTCGTTTTCCTATCGGTTATGGAAAACCTGAGAGGTGGAGCAAAATGTTCCAGTCTGATAAACGTGAATACCTCTGGTAAAATGTATCACGCAGGAGGTCTTTTATTCAGCTGAAAACCCGAATCCGCATTTGCGTGTTCCCATCCCTGTGTATTAGGAAGAGCAGGGCTTGCAAATGTACGGTCTGCTTTTCCAGCTGGAGAAAAGCATGCGCTCTGGCCTCTGCTTGCATCTTGTCATCTAGGGAACTAGTCTTTCTTGGTTAGCTTTTTCACTCCTGTCTCCCTTTATGACTTTCTCTCTAATGTCTTTCCAGTAAGGGTAATCCTTTCCTTGTCCTGTGAGCTAAGCTTCCATCCTGTCCTCACAGATTGTTCCTAAAAATCCCTTTGAAATGCTTTGAATAACTTTGTATTCTCTGTCATGCATTACCAAACATACGATATGAGGGAAAAAAAAAAAGAAAAAAAAGTAGTAAGAAAAGAAACCTCCTCTGTTCGAGTCTCTCTGAGATTTCTGTTGCTCTTCTATCCCAGCTGTAAGTTCCTCAGGGCAAGGACCAGCACTGTGCGACCGCCCCAGGCAATATGCATTCAATGCAATCACTGAGCACACATGAGGAAGGTGCAAAATGTCTGTTTGCATCTTCCCTTTCAAGAAATAGGCCTGAGGTTTCAGGATCTTTGACTTAATATGATGATGACAAGGCCCACATTGTATTCCACGTTTCAGAGCTAACTATAGGAGTGTACTGCACCTCCTTAAGAACTGGTGACACAAGGGATTTTACACGACAGCCTTTCAAACTAAAGCAGAATACCTCTGTTCCCAGATTGAAAACACTCTTAATCACGATGCACTATCTCCCTTTGACATGAACGTGCTACAGCTGTACTAATTTGGCATCCCTGAGGATTCTTGTTCCTGTAAGGGCACCTGGAAACCTCACTCATGGATTTGGACCTCAAGCTCTTCCATAGTTTAGAAACACAGGCCAAAAAAAAGAAAAAGAACAGAAAAGAGACAGACTAAAAGACAAGAGACAGTGAATTCCAGCAGAATGGGGGACCCAAGGTAAACGTGAGACAGTGGGAGGCAGCGGGCTCAGCTCAGCAGCAGCCTAATCTCTGTTCTGGGCTTGTAAACACCGCGGCAAAGAGCCTTAAAGAGAGATTGGAAGGAGAGCGCTGAAGAGGCTTGCAGACAGCTGTGGGGAATTCCACCCTGAAGGGCCATGCAGGTGTTAATTAAGATGCCTGTTTATAATACATCTTTACTTACTTTTCTGTGTTCTTCAAGGAAAAGATTTGCATTTTTCCTCTAACCAGCAGGAACAATGGGGTAACCAGCCTGCCTAAAAGCCTCCTACAAATCTGTGTTTTCCCTTTTTTCACCTCGCTTTTGTATCCACAGGCAAGACCCCAGATCTCATCTTTTAAGTGCTACAACTGATCCATTAAATAGCTTCTCGTGGACATTTTTTTCAGCTCCAAGGAGTAGAGCTGCTGAGTGAGAAAGGCATAAGCCGGGCTCTCGCTGCTGGGACTTCCTCCAGACCAGCTTGCAGTCCTAAGAAAAATGAGTCGGATGGTCTTAGCTCTGTCCCCAATGAGCAGCAGCAGTAGATCACTTTGCAAAAATGAGCCACGCGTAATTTGGCACCATTGACAGAAGACTCGCTAGCAGCAGCTCGGGGCCTTGCAGGCTCGAGATAATGTGCTGCTAAAATCACCTCCTGACCCTAACCCGGGAGGTTCCTGCAGGTCACGAGGGAGGAGGCGGTAGCAGGCCACTGCGAGATACCTTGATAAATGTGTAAACCCGGATAAGCCAGCCTGGTTCGCCCGCACCAGCGCCAGCCGCTCTGTTTATCACAGCAAGTAGAATACGTTTCCTGAGCTTCGTCAGAGGACTCGAGACTTCTAATTTAAGCTGCCTCCTCCTTTTCCCCCTCCAGTGCAGCAAGCCCACCCTAGTGAACCGGTGGCCCTGGCGGGGAGCAGAGGCAGGCGGCATGCATCTCCTTGTGATGGAGCTGGCAGAGAAAATCGGACACTGGGACAAACAACCATAAATCAGGACTGTCCTGATTAAATCAGGCATGGCTGGCAAGTAAGTTATTAGCCGCCTGTGAAACTAATTGTGATACTGATACACTCAATTTTGCTGTGTCTTTCAAACACCGGTTGTGATGGGAAACAGCTGTTATAACCCAAAAAAAAAAAAAAAAAAGAAAAAGAAAAAAAAAAGGAAAAAAAAAGAGAGAGAGCGCTTACGATTCAGAATCATAATAAAGTCTGTCTTCTCTATTCCCTTTCACAAAAGCTCTTAGATTCTTCTATTCTCCTCTAGACAATTACTCCCAGCAGGCAGGGTCACTCAGGATGAGCACACTATTGCATTTAAAGTTCATCTACAGAAGGGGGGGAAAAAGGCAGAGAAAGGAGATTTTTTTCCCCCCATTAATGTGTGAAAAAATGGAAGGTTTAAAATGGGTTAGAAATTCAGGTTAAAGCAAAAAAAAAAAAAAAAAAAGTCACCCGACATCAGTAGGAGAAAAGATTTTGTTCAGTGGTATTGTTTGACTGAACACTTCCTTCACAATAACACCAGTGCAGGGATATAAAAGATGGTGTTTATTTGATGCCTGGTCCAGGCAAGTGTTATGAGCAGTTAGCATAGAAAAAAAAGGGGGATGTTTTGAAATATGTCAAAAGGAGAAAGGGCCTGATCCTACTCTTGTGGAATTTGCTGGTAAGACTTCTTCTTGCCTTCAACGTCAGCTTCAAATTCTATGCTTCGCTGGACCCGGGCTGCTCTGGTGAAATCAGTGGCGCTACCCCCTGTGCAGGCTGCTGCAAAAAAGAGCAAAATTTGGCCAGCTAAAATCTACTGCTGTCAGGAGTTGGCTTCACTCAGATCCAGTCCAGGTAGTTAGCAGTGCTGCAGCAGTTGTGACAGCCTACGGATAGACGCCGAGCAAGGTTTGTGGGGAGCTACTTATTCTACTACGTAATGCAACTGAAAAAACAAAAGGCAAGACTTTGAGTACATGAGTTCTTCTGCTGGTCTGAAAAAGAAGCAGCAAAATTTGGCTTAAAATATGTTGCTTGTGTCTTTTTTTTTTTCCCCCAAAATTACTTAGGCTAATAAAAACTATGACTGCTCTTTGTATACTTGTCATTGTCAGGATGACTCTGCATATCTGAAAAATCAAGAACTGCATGGATCAGAACATAAATGATACAGGAACAACATGAGCATTAGACGACATTTTCTCGGGCTAAATTTACTCTTGCTGATTTTGTACCGTCTGCTGAAATATCTGCAATGGGTCACCTTTAAAGCTTAAACTTTTTAGCTCTTGGTTTGATCCACTGTGATACTCCAATGATCTATTATCCACCAAATTTAGCATTTTTTTCTCATTTTTGTCTTTCCATTCTTTTTTTCTATTGTATTTTTTCAAGTTGCGTTTTAGCAATGAAGGTGGAGAGAAAAGGAAATGCATTAACTAATAACAATATGACTGCACCACAAGTTTGGGAGAGATGGAAGGAAAAACAAATCACTCACGTTTCAAGAATCTAACCCCATCCTCTCAGCTTCCACAGTAATATTTCTGGCTTCCTGTTTGTAAACCATGAATGTTTATTTGCAATGTCTTTCAAGACAGCTTTTCAATGTATAATGCTTGTGTCATTACATAATGGGTCATAAATGATGTTGGCTGTCATAGAAAAACAGAAAGTCATCAAATATTTTCTCGGTTTTTTTTTGTTTGCCTTTTGCGGCAGGATTCAGAGACGGCTACAGCTGGAAAGTCTGAAGGTGAATCACGGACTTTCCAGTAATTCCAGCTCCAGTTTGTTGAGTCTGTCAGGAAAACTTGGGATGGACAGATGCACAAGCTGATCCTAATGCTAAAATTTTGGTTGTGTTATTGCATAGTGGCCCCACTGTTCCACACAGGCTCTCAGCCGTCTGTCTGGAGAGAGTCAGGCAAACGCTTGTTTCTACTTCAGAAAAACAGAAAAGGAGCAGTACACTATGTACACGCAAATCCATATTATGAGCATTTATTGTTTACATATAAAAATTCAAGCACAAGTGCCTGAACCAGAAGAGTATCAAATCCTGAGTCTTTCTATTATAACCCTGAAAGGCTACAGCAAAGATTAGTACAGGTTTTTGGTGAGTTTTCTGATCTGAATTGCGGCACTGGGGCATAAAGGAGGGTATTTTTTTGCAGGGTTGAGATGCACAGCTGTGTGGTGCATAGTCCCCAGCTCCTGTAACTAAAATAAGGTATGCATAATATTCCAGGAAAGTGCAGTATTTATTTCTGACTTAAACTGAGATGCAGCTGTCATAGACTTTGAGCTCTGATGGGCTCCCCTGCCCTCTCCTAGTAGGCAGTTCATTTAACAATATTACAAATTGTCCCCACCTCAAAAATCAGGGAGGATGAAGAAAACAAACATTTGTTAATCCAGGATACTGATTTGGAATTTTACTCCTGCTTACACCAATATGTATTGGGTATAATTCCCCTGAAGCTGGTGGTGAAGTTGCTATTCTTATATCTGAACAAATCAATTTCTAGCTCTAAAAATAAGTGAATTAGAAAAGAGGTAAAGCTACCATTTATAAAATAAATGTGTTTATTTGGTAAACATTGTATCCTGTATATAAACTTCATCAATATTAGATCTACCTTAATTATTCTTAATCTCATTAGGGAAAAGGCAAAAGGATTTTGCATACTTTTACTAAATCAGGAGACATTTTTTTCCCTTGGTCTGAATAATGGCAAATTATTCATTATCAGAATAAATGACAGAAAGCAAAATACATCTGTTTCAAAAACACCCCCTAGAACTTTCACTTTCTTGAATTGGCGTTGTTTTAAAGCAATTGTTCTCAAGCTCAGCTACATGATATGCACTCAGCAGCTCTCTCAAGCCCTGTCAAGGTACTTCTGGATTGTCTGAAGTGGATGGGCCACACAGATCACTCGTGTAATTCCATTAAATCCAGAGAAGTTGTATTTTGCATACATGTGGCTTGGTAAGCTTTTGGGTACCTCTGCAGGAGGAACAGAGTTTCATGTCTGGTTTTTATGACCACCACGGATTATTTGCTATGATCTGGTATTAATGTGCAGCAGGATGTCAGGAAGCACCCATTGCAGTTTCCAGTCACACACTAGGAAATACTGTGCTAATAAAGGTGTTTTTTTTTTCCCTAGTGAATCACATAGATCAATGGATTTATCTTTCCTCCAAGGAAATATACAGCTGTCACAAGTAATATCACTGCAAAAGTTTTTAGTTATTATGCAAGGTCAAGTTACCCACACGTTTCATTATCTAGGTGAATGATGAAAAGTTGTTGAGGTCTAACCAAAGTAAGGCCCCAGTTTAGTGGGGTGGTTAAGCAGGAACCTACCTTTGCTGGGACTGCCTGTACATCAGGGCAGTGTGTGTGCTTTAGCAACCTGCTGAGTTAATAGCTAAATATCAAGAAGATTTCTTGAATGCCATCTTGGAAACTAGATACATGCATGAAACTGGAAATCTTAAGTTATATTATTATGAAAGAGTGGGAAGTGTCCAAAGCAGGGATGAAAAGTAGAAGAAAGTGCCCTTCTGTAATGCACCATGTATTTCACATGCATGAATTGTATTTGCGCATGGTTTGAAGAGGTCTTTAGAGAAGACACTGCATGAAAACCTTAGTCTTTACATTGGATTTTTATTTCATAACTAGCAAACAAAGAAAAAAAACAACAAAAAGCAGAATTTAAAGGTACTAGCCTTGCTGTGAGTTTCAAGCACAGTTCTTGTTTCAGGATCCTGGCATATGCCTGTAAAACATTTAAATACTTATTGGTGGATAAGAAAATCAATTTACTTGTGAGGTGACTAAGTAACAAAATGTATTAGAATTGATGTTGCAATTAGGAAAAAAAAGAAATAAATTGTTTTTCTGCTCATTAATATTTGGATAAATATTTATGAATATATAAGACAAGGAACCAGTGCCAACACTAGATCTTTATTATGCCAGACATAGGAATAATTCAAGCATATAGGCAGTTGCTGTTTGAACTTAGTCCCAGTGGCCACTCGAATTCGATATTCAGAAAGATTTTGCTTTAGAGGCAGATCAGATTATGTGGTTTCTTTCTCTCTGTCTCTTTCTCTCTCCCTTTCTCTCCTTTTCTCTTTCTCTCTTTCTCTCTCTCTTTCTGTTTTTAGGAATTGCTTAAGGAAAAGGACAAGATCCTCTATAGGTAGTGAGCCTCTAACAACTAGCTGCATTTGTTTGGACAAAGCTCTGCCAGACACAGCCCCAGGCAGAGCAGGAATGAAGGGGTGAAGGAGTACGGCAGACATGGCTGGGGACATGAAGGAAGACCTCCATGGGTCTTGGGCTATGGTGGCAGAGGAGAAGATGGAGAGAGAATGAGGAAGACAAGAAGGAGAAGGAGATGGAGAGCTGTCTGCACCTCTCCTGGGGATGGGGAGAGGTGAAAGGCAAGCAGGGTCTCGGCCACCCGGCTGCCTGTGTGCCAGCGAGTTTGCTGACATATTTTGCCAGAAAAGTCCCCAAACCCTTGAAGGGGAGGCTGTGTTCGCTGCAGTGCTGTGCGTGTAGCATGCAGATTATTATGTCTGCAAGGCCGTGGAGTGCAGGATTAGCCAAATGAACATTTCCAGCCCGGAAGAGGGTCTTCCTCAGGATGGGCTTTCTGCTGAGGCCTCCTTTTTTTTTCTTTCTTTCTTTCTTTTTTTTTTTTTTTAAGTGATGGATCTCACTGAATTCATCAAGCTCAGGCACTTAAATGCACATGGTGCATGTGACAGCTGCTGCCGCCCTTGGTGCACCAGTCTCCTTTGGGGAGTTCGACTATCCCTGCATTCATTTTGCTGCAGAAGGCAAATCTCCAGTCCAAGTTCCACCCTTTTTGTTTTCTTATTATTATTTTAAAAGTTTTTTTTTATTTTAGAACAATCTTTTTTTAAAAGCTCATCTTCAGATCACAACGTGGAATAGAACAATAGGTATTTTGGAACCTGAGAAAAAAATAACTTGCTAATGTGGCTCAAAATGTGATTTTGTTGGTGCACACATCAATAATGTAGCTACCATTTCATACGGATATTACGCAGGCAGCCTTAATACACATGCATGGCATCTGGATTGACAAGACAGACCATGATGGCTCCAAAGGGTCAATAAAACATGCACCATGAAGGATTTACACAATAGACAGTAATGGCTTCTTTGGAGCTGTTACGGTCTATTGGGTCAATAATAATCCACTTTTTAAAGAGTGCCAAAATATGAATTTACACAACAGGCCATAATGGCTCCTGATCTATCAGATAAATGATATGAATTATCAGCATTAGTGCCCACACTGCAGTGCACGTTTACCTATTAGAGTGGATAGAATAAATAGTAGGTGATTCAAAATATGCATTCATATTCAAAAGACTGATTTCTAAAAATATCTGATTGGAAAAAAAAATAATGAAGAAGAGAAAAGCCAAAACCCTAATCATTGAACCTGTGAAATAAGTCAGAGTGGATGAGGACATTTAAATTTGACTCTGTCTGTAGGAGGTTATTATGAGTTTCCATTTTACATTACTGTTAATTAAATACTGCAACAGTCTCTACAATACATTTTTAATTTTTTGTTTATTTTTTTCTAGAAAACTCATTTCATTGCTCTGTGAACATTTTCCCATCTGACTAACCTTTTCTCTGCTATTACATCCATTCTTCTTCACTAAGAACTAGTTGCCCGAGTATGGTTTGCAGGATCCAGATTTGGAAAACAGGATTGATGTTTTAAAAACAGGTTTTGTCTGAAAATACACATTCAAGACAAAATCAGTTTAAATAGTATAAGTAAATTCATTTGCAGCCCCCTAGCCACCTATATCAAGAAAGAGAGGAGTCCTTTTCTATATTATCATCTGTGCAAACGAGATACAAACTCTGAAATGGTATTTGCCAGCAGGTGGTGACATACAGCAAGGAGCTCCAATGGTAGCAACACTCTCCTGCAAATTTGGAGAAAATCCAGGCTTCAGGAAAATGAAATATGCCTTCAGTTTGGGAAGAAATAATGATAAATGCCCATCAGCAACACATACGATGATTTAGTCTCATTGCATGGCAAGAAGAAGTATGTTCAGTCCACAGCAGGTCAAAAGTTTTCCTTGCTGTTTCTCTGCATTTCCTTCTTGTTATTATAAAACATTTGGCTCGACTGTGAAATATACTTTTAATTAAAAGATAGGAAAATCATAGTAAGACAGCAGCAGCAGAGAGCTGTTAGAAAGCCTGCTGTCTAAGCTCTCATAATAAACATAACACGAAGGATAGGTGCACTCAAAAACCAAAGTGCTGCAGCGAAAATATGTATAAACCAACTTGTCCATGTCCTTTCAAAGAGAAGTATGAATGGTTGCTTTTTGATTGTTGCTTTTTGTTGTGATTTTCTCATGCATTTTCCAAACCTCATGCTCTTTTTTTTTTTCCTTACAGCCAGGTGCCCTTGTTTAAAAGACCTACTACTCTTACAGAACAATACCTTTCATTTTTTGATAGGTTAGTAGACAAATAGTTCTCCCATAATACACAAAAAGAAACTAAAAAAAAAAAAAAAAAAAAAAAAAAAAGAATTCCAGGAGAATCTGTCACATTTGATTTCTATTCTGCCGTAGTTTCTAGGCACTCAAATTTCCTGAGTTTTGTACATATATTCTGCATACATGTTACTCCTCCTTTAGAAAACATACTCTTTAGAAGGGTGTTTGCAGCCTTTAAAGGGTGATAATACAGTAAAATACATGTCTCATATTTCTTAGTGGGGAACAGAGAACAGAATGAAAATATAAAAATACTGAGGATTTTTTCCCCTTCGCAGTGTCGGTTTCCTGCAAGTATCTACCATCTACAGTATTGACTGGTTTATCAGGCAGCAGGTATCTCTATCAGTCTATCTTGAATTGTCATCCAACAGGAGATTAAACGCTGCCTGCCTCCTCCTTGTGATTTTCAGTCTTCACATCACAAAGTTTTCAATCAAATTTCAGCAGTGTACATTTAGCTTAGAGAACTCGGAGTACTTATCTTCCTAAAGCAGGTGATTTAGACCATGTTTACCTTCTACGGTTCCAAGATATGTCTCAGGAAACCTGTCTGCGTTTTAGGCCTTGAAATGCTTCCCGAGTCCTTTTTTTTTCCTTTTCTCTTTCTCCTTCTCTCTTCTTCTCCATAACTAGGCTTCTGGCCAAAACAACGGCAACAACAACAACAGATTTTGACTAAGGGACAAGTCCCAGTTTGCAGAAGAGCTACACCCATGCAGCAACCTTGTACTGCTCGCCCTGTAGGCAAGAGCCACGTAGCCGCTTGCAGCATTGCTCTAAGCAGCCTCCCCATCACTAATCTTTTCAATGCACTTATCACAGTTGTGGTTTCAGCCCATGAATCATGGGCCTGAGGAGGATGTCAGCTGTGCACATTTCTTGCTTTGCATTGGATACCTGAGGAAGTTGTGGGCTGTTATGTATCCTGTAAAATAAACTACAGCTCCATTTGTAAGGAATTTGGTGCGAGCAAGCTGATCCTAAAAAAAAAAGTCTTCCTTGTCAATTAGCATATTTTCCACATAGGATCTTGATAAACAAACTAACTGCAATTTAAATAAAGATAAACATGAGACGAGAATGCTGGAAAGTCGATTCAAAGTGATCACAAAAAGTCAGACTGGAATTCTGTGGCATGTTCTCCATGCAAAATAATTACGATATAGTACAAGCAAAAGTGAGTCTGCAAAGGTAAATGAATGTCAGAACTGGGAATTATAATTAGAGACTCCTAATTGGTTTCTTACCGCCAGATACTTTGAACAAACTTTGCTAGGCAGGAAGAGATCCAGTGGCAAGTTTTGTACCTGCCTTCTAATCTCTTCATACATAATAGAAAGACTGCAGAAGGACAAGAGGATTTCACAGACCACGGTTCCTGTTGGAAGAACAGCACATTCGCAAGTACAGTATGAGGGGGCCAAAAGCTGCCCTCCTTCCCCAGTGGGAGAGAGGCAGCCTGCAGCAGCTTTTTGGGATGGGACAGCTAAACGAGGTCCCTGGGGTCCCTGCTGTGACCCCGTGTGGGTGCTGTGCACTCCCGTTTGTGACGCACGGCCTCCGCAGCAGGGCACGGCCCAGCTCCGTCTGAGCTCTGCCCTCCTCAAGCACCAGTGCGCCTCACTCTAGGGGTTGGGTGGATAAGAGAAATGTGGTCCTTGGACACTTTTATCAGAATCAGGACGGGGTTTGTTTAGTCCTCATCTCCTGCTCGCTGCAGAAGATCCGAGAGCATTACAGTAACTTGATGCCAGCTGGGAAGAGGCAAACACCTCCCAGTCGGTGCTTTGGCCACCAGCCTGACAGCAGCAGAGGGTTCCCATCAGGCAAGGGACGTCTTCCAGAGGGTGATACCCTCCGGAGCGCGGCTGCTTCACGCTGTCAGAGCTGCACAAAGGCGCCCAGTGACAGGCGAGCTGGCCCAGCTGCCTGCTCGTGGATGTCTGAGACGTACTCGGTGTAAATGGCAACTGTATGAACACATCAGAGAGGAAAACACCCTCAAGTTTAAAAGCCTGTGCCAAAATATTTTCAAAGCCATGAATTTGGCTCAATCTAATTAACTTCCTGCATATACAAGGTGGAAAGAAGATTGAAGTGGTAGCAGAGAAGCACAATTGTTTTGCTGTTGAATGTGGAAACAACTTATTGTTTTGTTTTTCCTCTTCAACTCACACTTCATGTTTCTTTCTTCCCTTTCCACAAGCCCAAGCAAGCAAAAGTACACAGGGACAGGCTGAGTGGGGAGGATTGTGTCATGGTCCCATGTGGGCATCAGTTGGACAACACTCTGCCCAGGAATATACCATTAGCAGGAGTGCACAGATGTTAAATTAACTCCCAGCTTAACCTATTCCTGAGGCACCTTCATCAGTATCACAAGTGTAAAACACGAGTTAATACACAAGAGGTGAATAAATTTAATTTTAGAAGGGCTACCTTCTTCTTACTAAGAGTTTCTTCTTGGCAAACAGAAGTCCTGCAGGAAGCCATGGTAATCACAGAGTCTAAGGAGCAGTGCAGACATTTGGGGTTCAAGCAAAACCCAGATTATGGACTCCGAAATCCCTTTGCCTAGAAATACTTGCGGTGGCAGGGGTGCTGAGAGAGGGGAAAGGTCCGGTCTGATAAGCAGGGTCTTGAATTGGTTTGCGCTGGCTTGAGCTGCTTATCTTCACTTTCATTTTAGTCTCAGAGGTGTGAGAGCGTACATATGAAATCTCTTGTCTGTATTTCAGTCCTGCCACTTTTATGTCTCTATTCAAACTGGGCTGCCTTAACTCTCCTGGCTCTAAGTCTTAACTTGAAAAGAGCCTTGAGTTACAGAGTTCCCTCTAAGCCTTATATTTGTCTTTAGTCCATACATTTGCAGTACTCCCAACGACATTTGTTCTTCCAGCAGTACTTCCAGAGTTTGCTATCCTGTTACTACCTGAGATAATCTTCTGATTCCCAGGTAAAGGAATCTGTAGATGTTTACTCAGTTATCCTGCTGAAATACTGTCTATAAGGCCATTACAGTTGGGCACGAGTTATAAGGCTATGCTTAAGCCTAGTGAATATCTCCTGATATTATAATGCATTTTTAGTTGCTAAGCTTTAACATTTTGGGCTGAACATTTTCAAACATGAGTTTGCCTCCGGCTGGCCTTTTAGGACAGAAAAGTGATAAAAATGTTTCAGGTATAGAATAAGTGGGAGGGTAATGTGAGAGATTAAATCTCATGTGAAAATCTACCCATACTTCTTTGGGATCTGATCCTTTGTAAAAACATTCCTGCACATGTTTAACAGAGTTACTTACAAGTTTGGGAGCAGGACATGGCCTAGACCACCGGTGAACAGAGCAGGACTGTCTTTAACTTGCTTGTGGCCATCATAGACACAACAACATATCTGTGGCTGTAAACTGTGTATTCTGCAGGTTTGCTTCAGCCACCGAGTGGAGAATGAGGAGTGAGGATGAGTGTGGGCGGAGGGGACGCTGGGCAGGAGCAAGGGCAGAAGCAGCAGCTGCAGGAGGGTGGGGAGGGAGGCAGGGGAAGGGCTGCCGTCTCGGGAATGGCAGGGAGCGGGTTGGGACTTGAAGAGAGAAGAGCTGTTGGGAGCCAGCAGAGTCGCACCAGTCCACTGGCAACAACAGCAGTATGAATTCAGCTATTTAAGGAGTGCAGCCCCATGCATATAGATGAAGAGGTCAACTTAAAACACATTTGGGCATTTTTGACTGCTGGCTTTGTAACTTTAGCTTCTTTTAGTATGTGAATATAAGTGTATATACTGGATGGGAGGAACAGAAATAGTAATTGCAATGTAGGTCAATATTCTGGCATTTCATATATCACTGGCATAAGTGAATATTGCATCTGCAATGCCTTTAATATGATTAGACTGGGACACGAAGTCACTAGCTTTGGTTAAAATGTGGTCTAAGACAAAAAGAAAAAAAAGATTAAGGAATCAGCGATTTGGGCTACTGTCTTTGTTCCTTGTTTTCTGTGCTAAAGTAAACAGGACATTTCTTCTATAAACAGAGATATTTGTGGTTTCAAATTTAGCTCTCACAATAGCACTTTTACTTAGGCTCTTGAGCTCAAAACCTGGAAAGACCAAGATAATTCCCATTTTTGTCCAATCAAAATAACAACAATGTCATTCTCCCCGTACCCTCAGTACTAAATGCATCGAACAGCTGGAGGATGCACCGATTCGCAGGAATTACAAATCCTCAGCACAGATGCAAGCCCGAAAGAGAAATGTGGAGAGAGGTGCAAGTGGCTGGGAAGGAAGGAGGGAGGCAGAAAGGGAGGGAATGAACCCTAACCTGCAAAGCCTGCAATAAGTACCATTCGTTTTCAGAAGCTTTTCTAAATCTATAATCAAAGCAACATATTTCACAGTGTATGTTTTGTTAGCATTGATTCCTACACTCAGCTCTTCTGGTGCTTCAGAAAATGTGTTTGAATACGGCGGAGGTATTTCAGTTTGACAAATAAACTAAGCTCTGGTTACTTTCTCAGTATGTTTTGTGTCATGGTGCTAATTTCCCATTCACTTGATTGGGATGCAATGATTTCACGACGATGTCAGTGCGGGTCTATGGAAAAGACATTATGGTGTCAAAATGAAATGAAACAATGTTAATTTGTCTATGGAAACTGTGTTACACTGCCAAATTGAAACATAACCCTCAGCGCAGCCACCTTGAGACTTGGTGCTGCAGCTCTATTGAAGGACCCCACAACACTGGGTGATTTTACAATACTGCACTGGGAAACTACAAATATGGATTAAATATTAGAGAAGGTAAGACTATTCATTTTATTCTGTGAAATCACAACTGTATAACATTTCCTAAGCATTTTGCATGGGCTGCAGTGCCTAAAGCCCAATAAGGGGGTGGGAAATGAGAAGGGAAAAAAAAAAATGGCAAACCTTACTCACATTTCTTTTGGCCTCAGTTGGTTCTCAGCATGTCTCATTCATAGCCTTATATTAACAGATTTTCTTTAGGTGAGAAACATTATTAGATTTTGCAGTGTTTGCAGCCCCTAACCAACATCTGGAACAACGGAGCTCAAATTAGGAGGAGAATTCTTCATCCAGTTTAGATCTAAATTCCACTAGGAGGTACCACTACTAGTAAAATAAGGTAATGAACATAAACCAGAAGCAAAGTGTAAGGAATACAATAAGGCAAAAGATAACTAAGCAAGCTAAAATGAATATATATATATATATATATATATATATGATGGGATATAGAGATATGTTCTGTTGTGCTGTGAAAAATCTTGGCGCAGACAAGTATTTCCTGAAGCATCACCTTTGCAGCCACACTCCACACGGGTCTCTGCGCTTTCTCTCCTAAGCCTAACCATAACAAAATTGTGGACACACGTTTCAGGCTGGTCCTGAAGCTGAGCCCTTGTGCCTGAGTCTTGCAAAATAAAAAAGTTGTGGTGGGAACAATGTTGGAGGTTCCCAGCATTTCCTTCGACATGTGCTTTGCAACCCCGGTCCACATGGGCCTCTGTGCCTTCTCCCTCTCCAGTTCTGCACTTTCTCTCCTAAGACTATGCTTAAACCTATCCCTAACCATTAACTTTACTGAATTGTTGATGCTAACTTGAAGCACAGCCTAAAGTTGATTGTCTTGCATGGTCAGTGTATTTACAGAATTTTCTCATCAATCATATTTCTTTCTTTTTTTCCCCTTTTTTTGGTTCCTGGAGCATGTTACCACCTTTGAAAAAGGGCGCTCACTGACATCTTGTCCTGGGGCTAGCATCAGCAGATGTGCTTTCATTTTGTTTACCAGGGTTAGTATCCCCCACCTTCTAAAGCTCTAATATGTTCCCTGAACCTGGTAGGTGTTAGGATTTAGGCAAAACATGACCTGAAACCTTCAGAGCTAAGGGTCATCTCAACCTGCTCACAAAATGGGTGGGAGGGAATGCTGTCCAGCATCTGCACTTCTGGGAATACTAGCAAAATACAGATTTCAAAGAGAAATAGGCTCCTCAAATGCACTTGGCTTTGTCCTGGGACCCTAGCACCCTCTTTCACAGCAGTTGTATTTTCTGTTTGATGCTGGCTACTTTGTTTGTATATGATTTTTTCCTCATTTGTGGAATGAAGGTAATAGACCTGGAGGTTCACTGTGTCTTATAGAGATTATGAGGAAAAAACAAATTAAATGTTTTGTGATGTCTAGGCAATACTTGATGATACTCCTGTGGTACATGTGGCATTAGGAGCAGGGGTAGGTGGAAAGACTAATTACATGCCTCACCAGGCACTAAATTCTGTCGTTGTTTAATGAAAACAATAAAGCCGTCTAATCTTATTGATGGTTATGCACATTTCTTGTTCATGAGGACCTCTGTATTCTCCCTTTGTATATTTTAATGACAAGGATGTGTCTATGCACAATATTCGTGAACGTCCATTGAAACCCAAGAGTTTAACTTCCTCCTGTGAATCTCATCACTATGTCATTCTTGCAGTCAAAGTGGTCCACACTTCTTCTTTTAGAAAGCTCCTTTGCTTTCCTTCCTTCCTTAGGTGGGGAATGGGCATTCTTGAATCCACTGGATGCAGTCCCCATAATTGTCATGCCCTGACAGTGGCAAAGACGTTGTGTCAGCTTGTCAGATGGGCAGGAGGAGCATATGGGCGTTAGAGTTCACACGCAGATTTATCCATTCGTTCGCTTGTACAGACTTGCGTTCGCCAGAGGATGACCAGGTTTGCTGCCCCAGGAGAGGCACACACAAGGCTCTTCTCTCACACACATCCTGCAGATTCCCTGCTCCCCTCAAGCGATGTCCACCAAGTCAGGGGGAGATGTAATGTCCAGGCAAGGCTCTTCTCAGAGCTTTTCCAATACCATTTGCATACTATTTAGAAGTCACTTATGTTGTACAAGCTATAGTTGTTGAGATGTGCAACTCAGTGCGGAAATGCTGAAAAACACAATCTAACTTCAAATTTCAGAATAATATTTTTCAGAATTTTAATGATATATTCTATCCTATTCTAAGGATTAGGATCAAAATACAAAAAGCATTTGTGTTAGATGAGGAAAGCAAGTCAACTTATTCTAGGTAGGTTTTATTCAAATATTGATAAGATTCTCAAAATTAAGACTTGCTGCTAAAAAAAAAATCTTGTTTTCCAGGATTCTCTCTCTCTCACACACACATACACACATATAAACACATGCACTTGATTTTTTTTCCTCTGGTTATAAGCATGGTGGACATCTGGCTGCCAGGCTCAGTCTTCTCCCCCACAGGCATAGAACAACATCATTGTTTGAATATGTTCTTTAGAGGTTGACATTTGGTGAATTTATCTGCTCTCCTCCAATAAGTGAGAACATTCCAACAATTTTATGCAATGTGTAAACCGCAGATTAATTGCGCAAATTATATAAATTATCCCCAAATTTTGGGGCAATGTTTGCCTTGTCAACACTGTAATTGAGTTGACTGGGCATGTGGAAAGCCTGCATGTGGCAAGAAGCATTCCATGGTGCAGATGGAGAGGCGATTCGCAGTCCACCTCTGCTTTGAATGAGTAATTCAAGGGCTGTAGTCTGCAAGCAGAATAGATAACATGAGGTTTCCATAAAAAAAAGGGAAAAGGAATGGATTATTGTCATCTGCACTACTGCCTAATATGGAAGATTTATTTTTTTTTAGTCTGTGTTGTTTTCTCAAATACCAGATGATCATCCAGTAGGAAGAAAAATCAAAACGAAAGTTAAAGGCTCAAGAGTTTCAGCAGAACAGTCTTCCTAGCTTGTGAAATCAGTCACAGTAGGGAAAAAAAAAGAAAAAAAAACTTTTAACATATTTATGTCCACATCAGCTGAACTCCACTGTCCCTGATTTCTATGGAGTGGTGACTTCTCACAGGAGGAATCTCACAAGTCATGTCAAATTTGTCTTGTCATTTCAGAAGTTGCGTGTTAGTTTAATATCTGTGTTTGTAGTAGAATGGAATAAAGCAACGACCCAGAGTATGCATTTCAGTGAGCAAGCACAAGCAGAATATCAGCAGAGGTTACATCCACAGCACTGAGGACTCCAGATATTTAAGATTAATAGGCAATTGCATCCCTCCTCCTTCAAGTGGGACGGAAACCAGAACCAGGGAAGCAGTGTGAAACACCCCCTGAGGGAGGAACAAAAAAGCCTCCAAGCAAGCTAACACACACCTCAGGTCATGGGCTGAGTTCCTGAGGAAGCTTCAGCTCACAGTTCACATCAGCACGGTGCTGCATTATGTTAGAAATCTCTGTGCTTCAGAGCAATGGCAAATTCAGCTGCTAAGGCGGCCTTGACCGTTTGTCTGCCAATAAGGCACGCCATCTAGTTTTACTTTATTTCATATATTTCTTTGTTTCAGATGATCCTTAAAGATTCCATTGTTTCTGGCAATGCTTGAAACTGGATGAGAGGATTGTAGCAGGGTCGATTTACTGAACTTTGGAAAATTTCATTTAAGCTTCCCCAAACCTGTATAAGTACTCTTACACTAAATGGGATGGTTCCTTTTTACAAATGGCACAGGGATGTGAGTAGTTATTCAATGCACCTATGAAGGAAGCTTTTGGTGCATGAGGTTACTGACTTCAGGGGGAATTCCCCTGTGTGAGATACCTGAGCAGGGAAGGAGCTCAGGCCCAGAGCCCTGG
>JAWLRI010000255.1:421426-463263 GCA_034781795.1 Crypturellus tataupa | reverse complement strand
TCCATTGTTTCTGGCAATGCTTGAAACTGGATGAGAGGATTGTAGCAGGGTCGATTTACTGAACTTTGGAAAATTTCGTTTAAGCTGTATAAGTACTCTTACACTAAATGGGATGGTTCCTTTTTACAAATGGCACAGGGATGTGATGCACCTATGAACGAAGCTTTTGGTGGATGAGTGAGGTTACTGACTTCAGGGGGAATTCCCCTGTGTGAGATACCTGAGCAGGGAAGGAGCTCAGGCCCAGAGCCCTGGAAGAAATGGAAGAGCAATGTGGGACAGGAGAGCAGAGCACGGATGTCTAAACCAGGCAAGATTTGTTTCTTGAGAAGAAATTCCCCTGCTCCTCTGCACGCTCTTAAAGTGAAGGGCAGGTGAAAATTTGATTTCTTTGCAGCGAAAGGCAAAATTCACATTTTATGCAAGAGGGCTGGGATTTCATCCAAAATCCCCACATCACTCTGACACACTCATGTAGCCTACATTTCATCTTTCACAAAGAGTGTTCTGTTTCCAGAAATTATCAATGTTTGCTAATTTTCTGACTTCATCATCTGGGATGCCCCTGTCATGACTTCTTTTTCTACAACACATTTTTGTTCTTTTTTTCCCCCTTCTTCTTCCAGTCTTGCACATACTATCACTATGCCCTAAAAGATCAAAGAATCACATCATAAGGTGTAAATATCTCTGCAAAGAATAAATACTACCATTTTTTAATAAACCTTATTTTTACTTTAGTACTTTATTAATAAAACAAAATATTTGGGTAAAATCTGGTGGTTGAGGAAGCACGAGACATACTCTTGATTTGACTGGGGACAAGATTTCACCCCTCCATTTTAATGGAAAACATTTAGAGCACGAGTATTTCTCCCTCCCTCCCCCATTCCCATATTTCAAAGAAAGAACAGAAGGCGACGCAAAAGTAGCTGCCACCATTCTCCAGATAATTCTTTCAAACATCTCTCAGCATTCTAAACCATAATCTAAACTTATGTCCACATAACAAATAACAGTCCTTTGAAATGAACTGAGAAACTGTAAAGCCATTAAGAAAATGTGCCATTAAGGGAAGGATTTTAGCATTTCCTATGAAAAAGGTTCACAATGTATGTATTTCCACATGTTCAGAGAAATGATTAAAATGTTTATAGCTTTTGTAATTGGTCTTTTTCCATTTAAAAATATAGGCTTTTTTAAAAGTTACATTTCTCTGCTGTTTTTTCTCTAGAATAACATTAATGAGGTCCTGTTTTCTCAGTTGCGGAAGGTAGAAAATAGGGAAGTATTGTGTTTAAGAGAATGCGTTCTTGAAATGCTCCGTCTGTCTGCCTGCATTCCAGCAAACATAGTCTCACACTAACAGGCCCATTATATGCAGCATAGTCCTGCAAGGTCCTGAGCTTCAGTATCTCCTGCTACAGGGCAAGGCTCATGGCAGTGGGAGAGGGAGCTTTTTGTCCCTTTCTGGTCATCCTTCTGCATACCATTGCCCATGTTGTAACAGAGAAGTTGAAGGAAGATAAGTATTTTTTTTTTTCATTATATTTCCACCTTCTTTGGGTTCGGCTTAGGATGGTCACCATAGCAAGGAAGCTGAATTCAATCACGGAGTAATACAAAAGTGGGGATAAAATGGGGGAACTGGTGAGAAAGAACTTTTCCAAAGCACATCACACTTCTCTAGTAGAGCTTGCACTACGCTCAGTTGAATGGTTTAAACATACAGGCTACACTGATAAAAAACACATAGTCCTGAGTTCCTTCAACTGGTGAATCAGTGACAGAATGGTCCTGAAAGTCAAAGTCACTTTCCACATCTGCAGACCATAGCCTCTGCATCAGTTTGTGGCACATCTACGTCAATCTAGAAAAGAAAGAGGAGGATGTTCACCTGATTTCCAGATGAATACATTTGTCTTACAGATATGACTACATACACAGATGTGTATATATATATATATATATATATATATATTTTTTTTTTAATAGCAACTGTCAATCAGGTCACACGTTAATTTCTTCCATTCTATTATTTTCTTTTATACTGCTAAGCTAAAGCTTTAGGTTTTGTTCTAACTGTAAAAGCATATATCAAATGTTTCGCTATTTCTTTTCATAATACCCAGGGAGAAGGTGTTTTAACTTTCCTTTTGTAAATTAGCTTAAGTAGAAATTGTCAATCTGAAATTGACAGGTATTTGTTACAGTCAACAACGCATTGTTCCCGTCTTGCTTCATCCCCCAACACAGGTGCTTCTGTCAGGTGTCACAACAATATGGAAACTTATTAAACTACAAAGAGTAATAATGCTATAATATAAAGGCGTGAAGGTAAAAATCTGGAAGTGTTTTTGCTAGCTTGAGCTAGTAAATTTCTGTCCTTCTTTTAGCTAATCTGACAGTTGTTTGCATGTTCCTGCAACATCTTATCCCCTGGCTCCTTCTTCCAGGACAACTTTTATAAAGCACTGACCCCACTTTGCTCCAGGTGATCAGTAAGGCAGCACCTTACTCGATCTGTGAGAGGTCTCCTCACTTCTTGAACTGCTGAAGGAGAAAAGCACAAACTCCGGGGGAAACCCAGATCATTTTGTTCTAATTATGGAAATATTGGACCAGCTCCTGGATTATATTGTGAAGACCCAAGCATTCATATGCATTTCTTCTGTCAAAACCTGCCTAGTTAGGGTGAAATTTCTAGGTGACTTGCTAAGCAATTCACGTTTTCTGGCCTTGCTGCAGGAAGTGCATGGTGGTCTGTGTTGTGCTGGGGTCTTGTCCTCCATGGACTTCAATGGGTTGCCATTTACTAAGAGAGACATATCCTAGAAATAGGCCTCAGCTACAGAATTCAGCTCACATTATCTGAATTTGGGTTTGAATATGAGCAAATTAGAGCATTGGCATTCTCTGATAGGTGGCAAATGAAAACAGATATTTATTTTATTTTTCTCTTCACAGAGAATGACAACAGCAACAAAGGCCTGGGGAAGACACAGAGAAAGAAGTGACATTGTTCTGTAGAAAAGTTTCACTTTCATCCACTTGAAGGGCTAATTTGATTTCCAAGTGAATCACTGGTAACTGCTAAAGTGGTGATAATGCATGAAGTGTGCAGACTGCATGCAGAGGAAATGTATGTGGTTGTGCAGAGACAGAGGATGTGCTATGCTATCTTTTTGGTATCTTTTCAGGGATTTTTCAAAATCAAATGCCTTCTAGCCTAGCTTTAAATACCTGAGACACTGGTCAAGTGATTCTAGATTTCTCAGTCTCAGTGAGAGCACGGCGGTGGCAGGAATCAAATGCAATACTATGCACCTTACCCCAGTCCCACCCTCCCTTCTCTGCCCCTTCCCTCATATCCCATCTTTCCTCTTATGTGGTCTGGGAGATCTGATAATACGGAGTGAGTCAGCTCTGTGTGCTTTCAGTTCTCTGAGGATTAAAATCAGCATGTCGTACTCTGTAGCCTGTCAACAGCCAGCTTGGGAAAGAGGACCACAGACCAAAGAGCCAAAACTGGGCTGCTGGAACAACCAAGGTCAAGAAATACTTCTCAATTATAAAAAGCTGAAAGAAAACTGGCCAGGTCTGAAGCTTGTCCTTTGCAATGCTGGAAGGCTTCTGTCCCCCATCCAGCGTCTGATTCCCAATGAATGAGTCAGGTCATATACAAGGAACTGTGCATGAGGAGATATTGCCTGTATTGTTTAAAACGGCTTGGCCATCAAACAGGGAACTAGACTGCTGTCTACAGTAAGTATCCGACTTGCAGACTTGGGATAAACAGCCAATAGCCAACGATTTATTTATTTATTTAGGATTCTTTCAAATAATTTTCTGAAACTCTGCTTGTACAGAACTGAACAAAGTTGTATGTGTTCCTAAACATTAAAACACAAGTTGTCAAGCTACATCCTCGGAGACAAAAGGTCCTTTCTACTGTTGCCCAAGAATTTCTTATTTAGAATACAATTGCCTTTAAAGATACAAATACTGTTTTTTTTAAAAAATGCACCAGTACTATGAATAAAGCAAGCAAAATAAGAAATTAAAAGAGTGACAAGGAAGGGAGGTCTGGCAAGTTGGCTTCCAACCAAATGACCTCTTGATAGATCAGCTGGGAGCCAGGAATGCATGAGATTACCAAGAACTGGAGAGATTTATAGTTCTTTGTTTGGCCTCTTGGTAAGTATCCGTATATAGTCAGTTGTATCATGGGCAATGGCAAGGGAAAATGGTGGGGAAAAAATCCAGAACTCCAAACATTTTTTTAAGATTCCATAGGCAGATATAAAAAGAAGGAACTATTTACAGATTGAAGCATCTGTTTATTTCACTTTAACAATAAACACCCTTACTAGCAGGAAATTTTGCACAGCCCCCCCAAATCTTGCTCTCTTAGGAAAAACTATTTGCACACTGTAAATATAGCTCCAACTGAATTCCACATGTGGAAGTAACACAAAACACTCTCAGTCATGGAAACAGGCTTTTGGGCTACTCTAATCAGTATACAACCTTCCTATGAGTTGGCCACCTGTAAGGAGGTCTCCATATGGACTGCGTTAAACACATCCTTAGGTTCTCCCACACCTTTTCAGAAAATTTTAATTATTGCAGTTTATTCTTGAAAACTTTGAGTAAGTATTTTGATTTTCACTTCGTCCAGATGATGAAGAACATCTCAAAATTTGTGGTTTGTGTTCTTGAGATCAAATAATAATGTTATGGTGTATTACATATCAAAGATATTACAATGGAAAAGTAAATGGGTTACAGAACTATTTTATGAAGCTCGCCATGACTGATAATTAGCATAATCAGTTGGTTCATCAGTGTGCTGATTGCTACACCCAAGCATATCCTGAAAGGATGACCTGTCTGATGAATCCAGAAAAAGGGTGATCCAGGGGTCTTTAGGCAAGTGAACCTCAGTAAGGACCAAATCACAGTTTTCGACTAAGTTGAAATAGGCTGTCTATAATGATGGAATCCTGGAATTTTGAAAAAAAAAAAATATGTTTAAGAACAACTAACAAGAAGACCTTTAGAGAAGGCAGAGCTTTTGCCAGCAGTTTGATTGTAAAATGTAATTTAGTTATTTCTTTCTTTTCCATATGTATCCCATACATCATATGCACATCTAGTAGATTTGCTGTATTAGTTCATTATTGCTGTGTATTTAGTTCATTTTAAGTAATGAAGCTATGCTTTGCTCTGCACAAGGTAAAAATAAATATATAATCTTATACACAAGGACAATATCATCCATAACAGCATAATGATGATGTCTGTAATGTATCATTTACTATTGTCTTTACTTACTATCTTTTTCTTCCTTTATGTTAAACCAATGAATTATCTTCCTGTAGTAATTTATTCACTTGTCAAAAGTGAATGTTAAGAAGACCTGCGGTTTGCCTTAAACATATAATAGCATTTAAAGGGCAAGTATTCAAAATTCAGCTGCAAGGTTTGGACCTTTTGAACAACCTTACAAGTGCTTTCTGAGTGTTATCATTTCATCAGTATGATTCTGATCTGATTTACATTCCTCACATATCTACCTCGAACAGGTTAGCATTTACACATGCAAGTTATTGCACGCAACAGTAGCTTTGAAGATATTTTGCACATGTAAAAATAGACATCTTTTGTTGGACATTTACAATAAAAGAATCTACAAGAAGAGTTTGCAAACTCAAATGTAATGACCATTTTTTTCAGAAAAGATTTTCAAGAGTAACTGTGAATTTCTATTATCTTAGATTTCTTAGTGTCCTAACTTGAGTGTGGTCTGGAGATCCTGACTTCTAGAAAGATTTTGAGGAGCCCAAGAGATGAATATGCTTTGAAAATATTAGTATACATGTACTGCATGGCATGATGATTTGGGAAGCTTAAGATATTCTCTTCTTGAATTCATGAGAAATTATGGCTGATATAAAGGAAATCACTCATTCTAAGGAATTTAAAAAAAAAAAAAAAGAAATGAAAAGGTCAAAGGATAGCGAAGGCTTTCCCAATGGAGAGAATGTAATCATAAATCTTCCTGTGACCATAAAACTCATCTTTAAGCTCAATTAAATAATTCAGAGACAGAAAGAAAATTAACTTCTGTATTTTTAGTCTGATACAGTGCACAACAGCAAACTATATTTTTATCTACCAAGAAGGAGTCCATCAAATACAAATGTAACATGTACAACAATCCTTCATTCTAGCTCTAACATAGATGGTTATCCCTATAACAAATAAATAGGCAGGCTCAGAATCAAGAAAGGATAAGAAAAAGGATAAGTGAAAGAAAAAAGAAAAAAGTCCTAGTGCAGATGATCTTGTGAGACACTACCTGATCCAACTCTCCTTAAGACCTCATATCTCAAAATCACAGTGGGATAGCAGAGCCTAGGAGCACTTACAGGGGAATACAAATATGGATAACCACAACCCAAGCTACCTGTTAAACACATAGTCATATAGTATTCTGTCATGAAGTCCTCCTGTTCCTCTGGAGTCAGTCTCTTCCAGGTTCCTTGCAAACTTGGGCTGTCTTAAACATTTTTATAACAAAATATCAACTAAAGAAATTATTTATTACTATAAAAATAGGTAATTTTAAGCATAAAACGAACTGAAGAACCTTTTTCCCAATTCTGTAAACTCTGTTCTAACGTTCTGGAAGTTTCAATGTTTGTTTTCATTCTGCACTTAAGCATTTCTGTGAAATAGTTTTATGTTGGACTTGCTGTATTTAGATTTCTCAGTGCTGGCAAATCTGTACTCATAATACAGCGTGGAGAATGCCAAGGTTAAAATCTGTAGCGTGTCATTGCTCCCTTACATGCCTTTATTTGCCTTTATTTCTATTCCCCTAGGCATTACAACACTTCTTAGGGTTCTTATCACCAAAATCTTTACTACTTATTCCTACTGGGCCGTGAACACTGTAAGTGAGGAAAATGAAATGAAGATATCAACATCTTTTGCAACCAGCCTGAGGAAATTGGACAAATGTAAAGTAATGCAACTTGAGATCCCTTTTCTTGTAAATCAAGTCTGTACCTCGATTCCTTCCTTGAATCCAGGGTGTCTGAGGCAAATCTCAAGATCTCATCACTTCCCAGAGGTCATCGTGGTGGGCTGCAAAACGGGTGTACGGCTGAGACCTTGCCCTGTTCTGGAGAAGCAAGTTGACTGCTTTGCTCTGTTGCAGACTTGTGGGGTGCTCTTATACAGAGTTATTTAAAAGATAGTTCCCAAAGGCTTGCCCGGAAATGTAGTAAGTGATAGAGAAAGGTATTCATCCGGGAACACTTATAATAAGTTAACTGGAGTCAAGATTATTAATTTGTCCTGTTGACAGTGCCTAGCAATGCACAACTTTTGTGGAATGGAGTGAGCCATTTCTTTGTGGCCCCTGTTTATATGCTGGTAGTCAGAACCTGTAAGACTTTTATTAGACACATTTCATGATGTTTAAGAAGTAAATTAGTGATAAATACATGTATACTTAATAACATTGAAGTAATATTTTCACCAAGCTGCAAAGACTGCATGGATAATTCAATCTATAGATTTACAAATAATTTATTCGGTTATTATTTTAACTGGTTTTGCTAGATGAATGAATTAAATAGCTGGCAGTTTGCCTATCTGTTCATTGCCCTGCTCCCTTCTCTCTCCCTTTCAGGAGAGTTATTTTCCTTTTGCCCTGGCTGCAAATATGGCATCCTTTTTACTTCACAGGCATCCTCTCTGGGCAAGTTAGACAAGAGAGATGTTTGAGCATGAGGTGATCTTTCAGGGCGATTCAAAGACATGTTTTCTTATATGATTTACTGAGTGTACTCAGAGATATTGTTTCATTTCATAACATCTCCAGGATTTTTGGCAATCTTCTTTTCTAGTACAGTGTAGCAGATTTCTGAATGAGGCTGATGAGATTTGTAATATACCCTGAGTTCATTTAGACAGCAGGTTCTTCCCCTCAACAAAACTGTGGCCCATATACAAGTCAAATCTGCTTTTTTTCCTTGGGCAATGATTTATTTCCCTCTTAAATTGGCTGGACCAGTTAGTTTTTTATTTTTATTAAGTCACACTATTCTTAAATGAAACTATTGATTTAAAGTCAGCTTAGTGAGGATTTAATTTGTTTTCAGGGGATTAGAGCAGGTAACATGGGATAATTTTACAATAAAGTGGAATAGAAGCATTCCTTCACATTACCCTCACCTTTTTTTTCTTGCCAGGCTGCACAGACATTACAAATTTTCAAGTGAATTGTGGAAATACATTCATAAATCAGGCCTAATTCCTCTGCCTGCTTAAGGGCTATTCTAAAGAATATTTTCCTTTGACCTTGTCCGTGTTTGTCCTTCCATGGGCAGATGCATCTGATATTTCCACACAAACATGGATACACACGAAATATTTGTGTGTCCACGGCAGGAATTGCAAGCAGGGGCATTTGTTGAAAAATACAAGACCAGACATGTTTCTTAATACGGTGGGTACAGAGTGCTTTTCAGAGAGTTTTAAAATCGCACTATATTGCTCACAAGTAGAGGGATGGTTACAGTTATTTTTGGCATGGCTCTATAACACATATAGTGGATATGTTGTTTTTTTAATATAGGACGTTGTTGTTAATCTGTGCTTCATGTAACTCCCTGAAACCTCTTTCCTCTTCATCACTCTATTTTTCAGCTGAATCTACCACACATGCAGCCATTTCAGGGATTGCACTTGCATATCGGCAGCCAGTTTTGCTCCTATCGCATTCAATGACTTGAGTCGGGAGAGGCTCTGCAGTCCAGTTACTCCACAGTCACCCCCAAAACAGGCACCCTCTTTTTGTCCCTTTCCTCTTTTGGATTATTTTGCTTGGTTTTCTTTGCTGCACTTTGCTTTGGATGCCACATGCCTGCAAGGACAGTCTTAGAAAGCTGATCCCCTAGTGTCTTTCCCATGGCTCTTACATGGGGATACCGCTCCTCCCATCTCTGCTTTTAAGCGATACTCAGCACATCCTTGCTCCCCCAGGCTGGGGGAAAGCACAGAACACCCTAGAGGCTTCAGGGCAGTGCAGAGACCTGTCCTGACACCTCCCTTGGGCTCCCGTTTCCCCAGAGCCCTGTGAAGGCTCTGGCTTGCAGGGTTGGACTGACCTATGATACTACCGCGCGGAAGGGAAAAAACAAACAAACAAAAAAGTGCTGTCCTTTCTGAGTGGAAACCCCTACAATACAACTTAGCACCTGGGAATAATCGGTGATGTTTTGGTTACTTCTGAAACTACCCAGATGCTACCAGTGCAAAATGCCATTTGATCCAAACAAAGTCTCTGCTAGGGAAAGCCTCAAGAAAAAGCTTTAGGAAAAAACCTCACCAAATCAACCTATTTTAGAAAAAATATAGCAAGACATTTTAGTGCGTGGTTGGAAGATTTTGTTCTCTTTGTTTTCCCTGGACTTCCAGGCCAACTCAGGTTTTTTTTTTTTTTTTAAGAGGGGAGATCCTTCTCCCTTCTGCTATGCATCACACCATGCCCTCCCGCAGGTGAACACTTCCTTTGCTCTCCTCCTGTTACGGAGCTGTGGGCTGCCTGCCTTCAGAGGGTATTTTTCTGTCTCTGCTAGTTAACGCCATTGGCTTCTGATGAGTCTTTCTGTTGTAGGTGTTGCAGATATAATTTCAGCAGGTACCCATGGGCTCAGGTCTACATATATTTTAAACCAGATGCAGCTCAGTGACTGTTTTTTTTTTCTTCTGCTATATAAATGTGAGATCATAAGTAGCAGAGAGAAAAGGAGGAGCAGTTTCTAGAAAGACAGAGAAAAAAAAACTGTATGTATTCTCCGTTGCCTTGCATTATAAGGACTGTTTTTTATTATTATTATTTATTTAACAGGGTAAAAAAAAAAAAAGCTCTGCACACACTACACTCTACTATTTTATGAGATCCACATCTGGAATCCAGAGCATCTCAGGAATCAATCTATCAGGCCCTAGTCAATTGTAATAGTGCACCTGGGGTGAAATTCTGGCTCCATTAAAGTCAGCTGGAATTTTGCCATTGAAATGCAAAGAGTGGTGGCTGATGTGGACTCCTCCATGTTAACTCTTGAACAGAGTGAGATAGCCTGTAAGTCAAGAATATCTCCAGTTTTGGCTTAAAACTCAGGAGAAATAAAAAATAATAATAATAAAAGAGCCCCTCCAAACCCATGTCTCTATATACAGTGGGAAAAAAAGAACAGTAAGGGTCGTAATGAGGTCATAGTGATAGTATATTTAGCCATTACAGGAATAAATGGTTGAACACAAATCCTTCTTTTTTTTTTTTTTTTTTTGTAGAAGCTTTTAGAATTAAATTGAAATATTATATACTGTACCTTAGGGTGCCCATATATATTTATTGTGTAGTGTGTATGTATGTTAACCATCAAAAATTCTGCTTATAAATACCTATTTCCACTCTTTCTTTTCAAAGCCCTCCACTTGAAATGCATTTCCTGCTGTAAATAGTATATCTCCATTATCTATCCCTTGGTCAAATCAACTCATTTCTGAAATTCAATTAAAAGGGTCTCATTGTCATAAATCTAAAAGAATATTTTATTGTTACTTTGTAAATTGAAGAATGAAAATTAAAATAGTGACTCTGATGGAAAGAAATGGGCACTAAATCACAGTGATATTTTGCAGTTTATCTGCTCATTGCCATTTTATTTAGGCTATTTTAGGATGGAAGGACGATGAAGTGACTTGTGCTCTCTATACTAGTTTTATTTATTTTTTGGCTACTCCAAGTACTTGTCTAAATCTTTTTTATGGTTGTTTATCTAAGTTTCTCCCCAATGTTTCATCAATTGCTGTCTCTGTTCTTTTATTCTATACATTAACTACTTCCTGTGTATAAAAGACAGTTTGCTTATATTCCTTTGGCTCTTGACCTGTCCTTACCCTTGGCGGCAAGGCTCTGCAATTTGGGGACTTTTTGTTGAGCATCAATTGAATTGTCTTAGTGTCAGATAAAATGAAGAGAAAAGACACAAATATCTTTTAAGTTGTGAACTTGTCTAAAGATGCAATAGGCTCATGAAATGGGCAAGAGGTGGGGGAAAACCAGAGGTTGAAATTGAGTTTCCTGTGCTCTGGCTGCTGATGACAATTGAGAAGAATAAACATTTTAAAAGACATTTATTATCAGCTGCAGTGACTAGTGCTAAATAATAAAAATATTGCAGCCCTGAGAAAAACACAGAGCCAAATCTATGACATCTTTCAGATTTAGCAGGAGTTTTACTAGGGAGGAAAAAACAAAAACAAAGACAAAAACAAAACCCAAGATTCATTTAACCATTTCAGTTTCTTGCTGCTTCAGTACAGGGATTACAGGGGGGCTAGGATCACTCTGATTTCAAACCCTGCTCAAACACCCTAATTTTGGAAGTTTTACTTCAGCTGAACTATTATTAGCTGGCAGAGCAAGAAATCACATATACCAGGAAATAAGGAGAAAAGAGGAGAGCAGGGGATATTTAATGAAAAATAAATACAGCAAATGTGCCATATACAGCATACATAGAAGAAGCACTTTGATCTGTTCAGTTTGAAGATGTTAGCCAGAATACTATACATAAATACACTTTCATTTGAGATGAATACAAATTTTGTGAGCATGCTTGTATGTATAGAATCTCTACGCAACGAAAACATTCATTTGAATTAAATCTGGAAGGAAGATTTATATAACCACCTTTCTTTGGAAAAAAAATATACAGTATATACATACAGAGAGAGAGAGAGGGCAAGTCCATAATAATAATAGCCATGAAATCTGGATATCTCTAGCTGCCATGCCCCCTGAAAGCATACTCTTTGGGGGATGTATAGAGCCCATGAGAACTCTCTGCCATTTGGTAGATGGTGTCCACATACCAAGAAAATTCCTGTTGACTTGAACGAAAGCTGTGCCTAAAAAAGGGTAATCATCTAACCCCTATGATGAGAGTGTTGAAACCTGGGTCTCTCCCAGCACTCAGCATTACAACTGAAATCTGCATCTCCTTTCAAAGGTCCCCCGCTCCAGGTGAGGCTTTTCCCTTCCTTTGCTCTGAAGATTAAACGTAACAAAAGATGTTTTCTGTAACATGAGGTATGCGGCACGGTTTTGCCTTCTCTCCGGCTGATGTACTAATGTGTAACTGTAGAGTTTAATTTTACTTTACATTAATCAAAGAACAATAAAGGCCATAAAAACCCCACTAAGAAACATTTCAAGTTAAGATCCAAAGCTAAACGCCATGGGATTTTTCCCATTGTCTTGTTTAGTCCTCCTGTAAAGAGAGCTAGATAGCATGAGAAAGAAAGAAAAATTGAGCCTGTGTTTTTTTTGCATAGAGATGGAGAAAACACATAATAAATTAGGGGGAGGGAGGAGTGAAATAAAGGCCAGAGGTAAACGACGTTTAATTGTGTGAGCTGCTCTTCCTCTTGTGGTTCCTGCCAGCTGCTGCTGCTATTGCTACCTTCCTGTTTTAAGATGAAAGCAATGATGGTAGACACGTGCAGACACACAAAAGAACCTATTTGGACTGGTGTGTCAGCTCATCTTTATCAAATGTTGCACAGGTATATTTTGTTGCCATGCTTCATTACCCCAGAATGGCGTGCCTGAAATGTTTGTCTCTTCTATAAACCCAATAGCTTTCCCAGTGAGTCACATTTGACAGAGCAATAGACAGGTATTTGCTTTCTGGCATCCGTTTGTAAAACCTGGGCAATTTTATATATATATATATATATAATCTATATATATGTACATATATATGTATGTACAGGAGAGAGTATATGTTTACTTACACACACACAGAGCAACAGATATGCAAGAATAGTATTCACATATATAGAAAGACTCGATATGTGTGTGTATATATTCACCATAAATGAGATAAACCATGCAAAATTGCATGCATATACAGGATAAGATTAAAATGAAATGAAGTAAAAGTTGCCCAAAAATAATAGAATAAAAAAGAAAGTAGAATTTTGGTATAAATTTCCTAATCAAATAAATAAAGAAACTTCAGTCAGGAGTATATATTGAAAAAGATAGGTGGATATTCTACTACAAATATTTTATTTATAGGGTTTATCACTGGGGAAAAATGATATATGAGACACAGATCGCTTCAGTCTGGAACTATTGTTAACAGTAGCCCCGTTGAAGGGAAGGAGGAAATGAGAGTCAGAGGAGGAATAAACCTGCAGCATTTTACTTTTCCCAGGGAAAACGGCATTATTTGGAAGAAAAAAGCTTGAGGGGAGGAATCAACCCCTGTCTGTGCTTTGGGGGCCTTCTTGCCCAAACTGCCAGGCACAAAGTATTAGTGGGCACATCTGCAGGGGGAGAGGAAGATTCAACGTCAGTGAGACTCCCTGCACTACTTTTAAACTAATTCGCGTGTTAGTGCTTGAAACGTTACTTAAATATCTGATTGTTCACCTGTAACACGGGGATAACGTTTTCCTCCTTCACAGCAGGAGCAAAGCGGAGGGTCTGCAGCCCCTCGCCGCCCCGGGGCTGTGCTCGGCACCGCTCGGGCTGGGGATGCGGCTCGGAGGATGAGCGCGCAGCAAAGCGCAGGTGTGATGATTGCAGCGGGGAGGACGCACTGTGCAGCGCGGCGCCCTCTCCGAGGCGGAGAGCAGCCGTGAGCCGGTGCTGCCTCCGCGCCGCCGATGGGAGAGGGCACGGAGGCAGCCGGAGCCCGCGCGCAGCTCCTGCAGGACCTGCACACCGCGCGGCTGCGACACAAGTGCTCTTGATGGACACCGTTTTCACTATTATTACTCTAACGCGCCACTGCGGGCACAGCACTCTGTATTGTAAAAAAGTCGCACAAACAGCACACAGAGCTCATACGTGCAATTACAGCCACGGCGGCACGGGAGAGCACAATTAGTGGCGTGCGTTCCCCAGAAAGCCATCCACTGAGGTCAGGGTTGGGGAGTTGCGTTTGCTTTCTCCTCTCTCCTCCGAGCAAACCTTAGCATTAGCAGCACCAAATCATCTACAGAGCACTCTAACTGAAAGGAAAACATTATGGGTAAGTAACAGACAATATAATTGCTTAAACAAACAGTGTTTAGACAGGAGAACCGGGTTTCTAAAATCTGGTTGTGTTTGACTTTGGTTTTGTCTGCTTTGCTGCATACCCTTGGTGGGGTTTTTTTTTTTCAGTTTTTGTTTTGCTTGTGTCTAAAGCTAACAAACAGCATATTTTATAGAATGCTGCCTTGATTTGTTGCCAAAATTATAATACGAATTTGCACCTACTAATAAAAATGTGATTAGCATCTGCTGACACAAGGTAAGAAAAAGAAACAGCAAAAAAAAATCAAGTCTTCCAAAACCGAAATTTTTCTTTTTGGAATATTGAACGTATTTGTGGAGTTAACCTTTTCTCAATTTGTGTATGCCTGATTCAAACTGGAAGTCCCTGAGACAGGACACGAGGTGTTGTTCTGGACATGTGGATAGAAAGAAGGCCAGAAGCACCAACATTTCTGTGATCTTGCTGTGTTTTAAGGTCTTTTGGTAGATAACAATAATTCGATTGAGATTTGGCTCAGCATTTTGGGTGCCAGCAGGCAGGCAGTGATTCTTCTCTGCCCTCCAACAGCCTTATTATCACCCTGGTTGAGAAAAATGCAGATAAGGTGCTACCTGTTACTGGTGCCTGTTAAGCTGTTGCTTCCTTTCATTTCATAATCAAGACCCCTAGGGCTTAGTGGTGTGAGCCAGCTGGGGCCTCAGCTGCCGGATTTGGTATGCGAGACCCCTAAGAGTTGGGGCCAGACCTCCCTTTTGTGCACGTGTTCAGGGAAAGGATATTGCAGCTCTCAGGTGATGCTTGCAGCGAATGCATTGCTCGCTCTGCTTGCGAGGGAGCTCAGTCGTTTGCTTCCCGTCTGTTGTCACTGCAATGCTTTTCAGGGCGCACACTCACTCCTAGGCACCTTGGTCCAGGCACCAGCGCCGAGACTGGTCTGGTCCTGGGGCATTACCATCCTTTATATGATTAATAATAACCTAATATAGCTGTGAAGCTTGTGATGCTGCTGACTGCTGTGGGGTTTGTATCACTTCAGGAATCGCTTCACACTGGTTTTAAGTTGCAGGAGAGGTGCTATATTTTCCACTGCAGATCATTCACAGCCCTTTAAGACTGCTGTTATTTGTAAATTAGACCTCAGCTAACCTGCACAAAATTGAAAAGGAGGGGATATTCATATAGGGAAGAGGGGAGTTATGTGGCTCAGGGGCAGGAGGAACTGCTAAGAAGAGGTTACATAGATGTGAGTTTGGGGTTAAAATTCAGCTTGCAATGCCCACTGTGCTTATAACCTGCACTAAGGGGTTTTTTATTTATTTTTATTTTTAATCACGATCCTTAGGCTATACATGTGGCCAGGTTTTCATTTGGGGAGGATTTTACAAGTGAATGGTAATTAAAACAATCAAAGGCAGGTGAGCAGGAAATGGGTCGGTATCTAGGAGCTTGTTGGTCCAGCATATAACAATGAATACAACTGGTGGGGTGAGTTGTATTTTACTTTTAAATTACATTACCTATATATTCCCTTCCCCCTCCAGTCATTTCTCTTGTGGTCAGATTTTCAATGAACCCGATGGAAATTGCTGTGAGATTGTTCCTAGGCATAGCTAATGGCAGAACCGGGGCTGTATTTGGTTAGTCATCAGCCCTGTGCCTGACCTCAATGTGTGTGTGCATCTAATACAAAATATGTGTGTTGATAAGTAGTATTTCATGAAAGAATTATTTGCTCAGAATATTATTTTGGCTTGGACATCTGCATGTGGACTGAAAACTGGCAGAGCAAACCACAGTCATTCAAAAAGGTGTATGACTGTATAAACCTGGTGAGAGGGGACCTGCTGGGACAGTCTTGGTGAAATCAGATTAGCAGAAATAAGGGCTGATTTGTTACTTAGAGGGAAAACCGTGATATGTTACAGTGTTAAAAATGGTATTTTAGCTCATTTGGTTTACTTATTTTAATCTGAAGGTCTCAGAAAATAGAGCCAGTAGAAGTCATTCTAGTCTCTCTAGTTTAGCTTTGGCATTTCTGCTTGTTTCATTTTTCTTTTTTTTCACTCAGACGACGTAGGTTGAACGAGCTCTAAGAGAATGAAGTACCAGGGAGGAGGCAGAAAATAGTGTCTGTTATTTCATGTAGCCAGAGAAAGAAGCAACACCTTGGAGGTGAATGATAGATATTATTATAAAAGAGTTGTAGCTTAGGGCAGGTAAGTGGTGTGTTAATGAGGAGCCACCTTCTGCTTTCTGACAGATGACTGTCATTGTTCAAATGCTGCCATCAGATTGATTAATAACTGGGTCATCCTGCCCTGCAGTTGGAGTAGACTGTCTTCATTCTCCTGCTGATTCCTCTAATCTGCTGACCTGAAGATGACCCAGTAGAGGTGGAGCTGAGATTAGCATTTGGTTTCTTGTAGAATAGCAAGAAAAGATTCGGAAGGGGGTGGGAAAAACATAACCAGAAACTCTAAGGGTGCTCATGCCCCCTGTACAATCCCAAACCTATGCAGCTTTTGCGCTAGTCTTATGATCAGGCATTTTTGGTATTTTAGATTTTTATACTTTTTAACAAAGATTAAATCAGTCAGGTTCATTTCTGCTATGTCAGCTTAACCTATATGGAAAGATACACAGGGTCTCTTCAGAGCAAACAAAGGAACGTAAAGACCTGCCTATTGAAGGGCAGGGAAATGAGCTCATATAACATTAAAATGCTTGCTTTGCCTTAATGTCTCTTAATGTTCACTAAATTCACTATTAAAAGACCAAATAGTAAACAGCATGCTTTGACAAGTGAAATACTTGGCATGGCATATTATCCCAGATGACTGTTATTATGTGGAAAGAATGGCAATTCTCCTCCAAGATTTGTGTAATTTTCTCTCCTTTCTTGATTTAAACTCTTCTGAAAGCAATGGCATGGTGAGTTTACCTTTCTCCTTGTCATATGTTGGCAAGGTGTGACGGCTCTCATCTGCTTCGGGAGCACAGAGCACAGTGTAATAGTCAACTTGAGCCAGAGGGATCCTCATAACTAATTAGGATTCAATTTTCAGACTTTTTGGAATAGTGCTATGGCCAAAAGTTACATGAAAATATCCTTCAAATGGCTTATGAAATTGGCTCATTTCTGGCACTCTTTTAAAATTACCGATCCTTCTATTACATGGACCAACTCTGCAATTTAAGACTTTTTTATTGAAATGCAACATTATAACATTTTACAGGAGTACCCTTTTATTCTTTCTATCAAACTGATGGACAAGGTTCCCCCCTCCCTTCTTCCTCTTTTAGGAAGTCAATTAGTCATTACTTACAGAAGCAACCAAGTCTTTCTGTCCTGGGACTCCACCGTAGAACTGAAAGCTCTTAGGGGAGTTAGCTGATCAGGTGCGCAGACCTAGAAATGCTACCATTTGGTCTTGTTTATTCTGTACGTGTATATACATTTTATAGAGTACTTTTTAGCTGAATTAAAGCATTAGCCCACTTCTAAACTAGTTGTTTTGTTTCTATAGAGGAGAACCTTCCCTTTCTAACTGAGGCTTATGTTTTCAGATATAAGCAAAGAGAAGCCAAAGCCAATAATTATCAGCTTCAAATCTCCACACTACAATTCTGAGTCATGATTTGTGTTTTAAACACTCTCAGCCTTGCAGCATGGAAGATTGCTTTATGCCCATGAAATACATAACTAGGTGCTAGAAGAAAACAAAACCCAATAGCAAAAAAAAAAAAAAAAAA
Organism: Crypturellus tataupa; assembly: GCA_034781795.1. Classification (NCBI taxonomy): domain Eukaryota; kingdom Metazoa; phylum Chordata; class Aves; order Tinamiformes; family Tinamidae; genus Crypturellus; species Crypturellus tataupa. Next base: position 445,369 of record JAWLRI010000255.1, on the reverse strand, counting down.
AGAAAAAGAAAAAGAAATGAGAGGCTTGTTCAAAGAAAAATGTAACCAACTGCTTATTTTTAACACTTAATATCTGAAGTACCACAGTTCAAGTCATTTCTTTAGTGTGAAGTCATTTTTGAATACTTATCTCTGTCTGCAGAATGTTACTTAAAACAAGAGAGGAAACTTTGATGTAGGTCAGTACCTAATAATTAAAGGTTTTTTATCAGCACTGAAGATTTGAAATAGAAAGTAGTTCTCCTTTACCTAAAGCTACATGTTTGTAATCTATTCATCACTTCCTCTGCGGTATGTTCAACCTGGTACTTTATTCAATACTGGGAAGGCCTTCCATGTCTCCTTCACACAGTCTCAATAACCTGGCTTTACTTTCCAACTTGGAAATGTTGGTCTGTCCCTTAAAGAACAAATTGATGAAAAATATCAGGCAGATGTTGCTATCGTCATACGCAAAAAAATGAATCACTTTCAGTTTGGATAAGAGAATAAATAAGAGGTTGTTTTGCTGTGATAAGAATAATATTTAGTATATGCCTCATTGGCGAGTGGCTGTCTCTGGAGTCCAGGAGTTAGCATATTATCAGCAGGCACATTTCAGAGGGTGACTTGGGGTTTGGGGAATTAGGAAAAGCCACTATCAAGCCCCTTGAAGTAACTGCTATGGAGATTCTCCATTTAGCTAAAGCACACTGTTAAATCAATTCAGCTACTTAGTGCTATGTTTGGGTAACATTAAAGGTTGGCTTTAGAACCATAAAAGCCAAGAAATTCAGGGTTAAGGCTAAAAATCCTGGCTGCAGCTCTGGTCTAAGCTCATGGCATTATGCCAAAATAATAACAATAATGCAAAAAAATTGCATTAAGGCTGCAGTAGCATACCAGATTTCAGACTCAGCTATGGCCTCTACTCTTCATTCACTTTACTTTCTTCTGTTACAACAAACATTTCTAAAACTACCCTGTTTTAGATACCTGAGGTAAACTGATATCTTTTTGTACATGGAAGTAGTAATATCACACTAATGTAATTGCTGTGAAATGGCAAATATTGTATCTTCAGCAATGCCCACTAAAGATTCCTTAGAGAACTCAAGGGTCCTACAGACCCTTAAGACTCCTCTCTCTGCATTTGTATTGACAAATGGGAATGTTGTTGTATTTGAAAACTGCTTTTTTATGTTATCTAGTTGCACTCCTTTTACTTAAGCCATAAGTCACAAAGAAGGAAGAACATCTAAGAGTTCCAGAAGGCAACAGAGAAAAGAAAAGTTTTCAGGGAAAAAACAGTCCCAGGCTGTGCAAAGCAAAAATCTCTTCTCTTAACAGTGGTGGGAGAGAGTGAAGAAGCAGCAGGAAGTTAAAACTGGTTGAGCCGTGTGAGTCAAGGCATAGGATGAAGAGAGTTCATTAAGTGAAACTAAAAGAATCTTGAAGCCAATATAGACCAGTGGCAGGATTTCGGCTGACTTCCAGTGGTGAAGATTTCAGCCCCAGGCCCCCGAGTTCATATGAAGGAGGGTCAGTGTGGTTTTCTTTTATAGACAATCTGATGGTCCCTCTCCAGTTATTTTAGCTCTGCTTACTGTGAATAATTTTTCAAAGAAAGAAGCATGGAAAAGAAACCCCATGATTTTTTTCAATATATCTTTCAAGACATCTTGCTAAACTTCACAGTTTTTATACAGGCATTGCAAGCACTTGCAAACATATTGGAAAATGGTGGACAGTGTGTGGAATTTGAGCTGCATGTTGGAGTCTCCTGTAGTAACCAGCTATGTATTTGTTGCTGGTTTCATAAGGAAATTGATTTGGCATATTTAAAGTTGTTTCTTTATTTTATAGGTAATGGACTATTCCCATAGCTCTGCTATAAAATAGTGCATACCTATATAGATCTATATATATCTCACAGATTTACAGCTCTGCTGTTTCACTAGGGATACACTTAATGTGGTATAAGTCTCTGGATATGACAATTAAATTCACATGACCCACAGACTACCTCACAACCCCAAATTACCCTTTACATATTACAAGAGAATCATGATTACCCTCTAATCACTTATTAAATCTACTTTTACAATGAAGTTTTGTCTTTCCAGAGCCTAAAAAATGGAAAGAAAATCTGGTGTTCATATGGAAAAACACTAATGCCGCAGTGCCCATTACCTGTACTGCAAAGTGTGCTCAAAAGGCCAATATCACAAGTTTCTTCTATGGAAAAAAATCCTTTTGATCAGAGGTTTCCTTTATGTTTAAGTTACTTGGCAAATGTGTCATCTGAAATGATGAATAATATTGCACTGAGTTATCAATTAATTAGCATGTTTATTATGTGTATTGGTGTTTTGAGCTAGGGAGTCTCAGCACCAGTGATCTTCCTTTTGGTGAACAGTATGTTGATGAGCACCTGTAGTCTGTAATATGAAGGTCATTTCCAAATTTGATGTTACCTCATGGTTTGAAGGAATTCTTAAGTCTTACCTTGTCTCAGACTTGTTCCAATATTTACTGTTTTTTCTATAGGATGCAAGTGCAACAGCGCGCTGCTTTTTGCATCACACTTGAAATAGCCAGAATCCCTGAAACTATATTTTAGAGGCTTGGCTGAGTTAACCAACATTTCATTTTGCTGAAGCAGATAAATGTACTTTCATTTAATTTACTGTGGGAAAGTCTTTAAAAGCTATGTCCCATGGCACTTTCGGTGGTAGCAGATTTCTGCACCTGGGGTTCTGGCCAAGGTTACTGTGTCCCCTTGACTGCCATTCTTCATCCCAGAGGTGATGGAATTTCAGTGATGGGTGAAGTGATTTTTCTGCTTTGACTTTGGATCTCTTTGGATATAAAGCCTAAAATAAATGTAAGATATAATTAAACATATAGTGCAGGACTTTATATATGAGTGAAGATACAGAGAACCTGTCTGTTTCAACTGAATTTACAAATAAAATACATTAAACAGTATTTTCTTTCTTCCTTTGCAACTATTTTTGGAATGGAAAGGATTGTTATTTTTCTACAACACAATTGAACTCTCTTGGCCCCAGTAGGTCTTAAAATTAAGTAGGAAGATCTCTTCATCTGCTGGCATGCAAATGAAACCTTTCCATTTTCCTGACCATCTCAGGATGAACTATAATGGGCTTCAGTTTCCCACAATATGCAATCTGTGACCAAATGAAGGGCATCACCTATGCTCCCAAGGCCAGATTAACATGTACTACCAAGGTCTGTGAGATAGGCTGTTAAATCTCTCACCAACCTTCGGGTTTCCATTTTATCTTTTACCTGCATCTTAGATAATTTTTCTCTCTGCTTGTGTGTGTGTGTGTGTGTGTGTGTGTGTGTGAGAGAGAGAGAGAGAGAGAGAGATGCTGCAGCATCTGAATCCCGGTTTTATTGGAGTTAGGGACCTACAGGAATCAAATCTGCTTTGATTTTGGCCCTCCTACTCTATTGTGGAAACTTTTTCTTTTATTAAGCTGACCCAGGTTATTCCAGGCTGGACCCTCTGTCACTCTGATTTTGTGCTGAGGAGGATGTTCTAGTGGTGCAAAGCTGCACAAAATGAGCAGCAGATCTTGGAAGAAGGATTCAGAGGCAAACCAGCTTGTGCTTACTCCCACACAATTGTACTCATGGGATATCAGGAACTCAAAGGACAGTCAATATTTCAAAATGGTGCTGAAAACATATTTCACATTGGTGACATCATTATTAATAGTGGATATGAGGAGTGAGAACAAGGGAGGGCAATGAGTACACAACTCTGCTATTATTCCCTGGATGAAACTTTTCTTGTCCTTGAACCTGAATTAAATTTGAAACATTATTTTGAAGCCTTTTGAATTTAACCCCCCAGAATTCCTAACGCTGTCTCACAGTAATGATTCAAATAAAAGTAATCATCCTTTAGCCAGGACTTGTTCAGCATAAAGTTCATGCCATAAGGTTCATACCCACTGGAGTCTGCAGAGCAACATCCGATCCTCACACAGTACTTGCCTTGCTTGCCAGCACACATTGGTTTGCATTGGGATTTCTCTGCGTCCGTGCTCTGCAAATGTTTCTGGGGACATGGAGATTTTTCTTACCTGACGATGAGAAGATGTTACTAAACTGCTGCTGGTAGGGGAGTGCTGTCTCTCTGGTTTCTTTCCTCCCCTTGTGGCAGAAAGAACCTTCTGTGCGTGGAAATTTTTTTGTAGACCATATATATACATATATATTTGTATATGTATATATTTGTATGTACATATATATACACATTTTCTTCCTCATCCCCTAAAACTTGTCCTGTGCAGGGACTGTTTTACTACAACGTGTCCTGGTCAGACTCTAATAACAGCAGCCCCGTGAGTGCCCCATCCTGTCTCCCACCAACCTGCCATATCCCAGATACCATTGCATTGCCAACTCCACTTCGCACGAGAGGGTCAAATGTTTTCCTTGGCAGAAGCTCCCTTATCCTGTGTATTTTTGAGTGAAAATACTTTGGTTTCTAGCCTGGTTAAGGCTGCTTTTGACCAGAATCAATACAGAATAGGACGTTTAAGAGACACAGCTCAACTTGAACCGCTCAGACCAAACTCTTTGGTATTGAACTCTGATATTGAATGTGCCACATCATTGTGGAGCTGGGGATATGCAGGGGCAAGTGGCTGGAATAGTCTAAGCCGAAAAGATCTTGTAATCTAAAGCCACCGTTCTGTAGTCTGTAAAACTCTCCCTAGTGTTTTAAAGTATAGTACACATGGATATATTCTCCTGGCCATTTGAGTTCCTCAGCACAGGACATTGTAATATGAGGTAATATTCTATCTGACTGTGTGCTTGGGTGCCTTGCTGGAGTCTGGGGCTGCAGCTGACAGCAGGCTGTGGGTTATGGGATCTGGGCTTGCGCTGCGCCCATATATGCTGTAAGTTCATCTGCAAGAATCGAGCAGGGCTATTTCAGCATTGGCAGCAGTTACTGACAGGCTTTCTGTAAAGAGAGTTTTCCCACCTGCATGTTATAAAACCATAGTAAATGGAAAGTGTAATCTCTCGACATTAAACAAATGAGGAAGCTGCATTCTGAAACTCATAAGTCACCAGCAGCCTTTACCAAATAATAACAATTGCATTGCTGATGGCCCTGTCTCTCGCTGTTAGCATACTGAATGACAGCAAGTAGTGTGTGCTAGTGAGAGTAGCTCATTTGCTCCAAGTACTGCAAGCATTCCTGTAAATCCACAGAGGCTCTTGATAATCTTTTGCAGGTGGTCAGATTTTAAATATTAGAAAAAAGTGAAGTAACATATTAAAACAGGAAATAAGCATTTCCTCTGTTTGTTTTCTACTCCTTTACTAAAGTAATATATCTTCTTTGTGTCACCTATTAGTTCCTTTTCTTTTTAAATCTTTTGGACTGATGAACTTTTAAAAAATATAAAATAAGCCCAATTTGCAACTCCACAAAACTATGTCTCTAGCAGAGGGAGTAGAGTGGAGTATCAAGATAACTGTTTTCCCAACAAAGCCTGATAGCTTCTAGAAACAATGATAGTGAGATTTAATCTGAATAAGTGGCACAATTTTAAAATGTAAAATAGGGGTTATATAGATAAACACCATTTTTCTGCAGAAGGTATGCTCAAAAGGACAGGCTGCATATTGATGCTTACCAGAAGACAGCAATTCATTTAATGTGGCCTGTGGATTCCTACCTGATTCACATGCAAAGGAAATAGCTTTTGCATGTTCAGGAGGCCATGTTCAAATCTTATTTAAAGGGTTGTGACTTGGGTGCAAAGAAATCTCTGCATTTCCAGTTTATTTCTACAGTAGACATCCCACCTAACAAATCTCTGTAGATGATGTGATACAAGAAATACGTGGATGGAAAATATTTGTGGCAGTGATCAAATTTTGTCTTCCAAATGCTTAAAATAAACCTCATTTTCCCCTTAAAAATCCTTTTATTTTTCTTTAAATAGGTTTATTGGACAGAATTGTCAGTGTTTCTGCTAAGCTGGCATCTCCAGCAATCAGCCTTCATGACAAACTTCCAGTCTTAATTATCTGTGAACAAGGTCTTCTTCATTCCTATGACTGGATTTATCAGGAGGAAGGAATGGCTAGGGTTGGATTTTTTTGCACTTGATAGTGATAGATTACTGTTTTTTCCCCCCCCACCCTTTTGTATCCTTAAATTTAATGAGACTTGCCTGATGACATTCCTTTATTCTTTAACAGACATTCAGTGACCTGACCAAACTCATTAGCCTGTTTATAGCAGTAGACTAGAAAGTAAGTTTCTGGAGTTAGTAAGCTAGAAAAGAGAATCAGGAAACCTGGAAATGGATCTTTTATTGAAAAAGAAAAAAGAAAAAAGAAAGTCCTTGTATAGTTCTCCAGAGTTCTCCAGAGACATATATCTCTTGAGATGTTCAGATCCATAGAAAATGGAGAATGTTCTTCCCCTTAATTAATGATTTTGCAGAGAAATCTCTCTTTCCTGCAATTTCCTTGTGAAACAAAGAATGAAGTTATCCCTTGCATCCTCTGCAGTGTTTCCCATCTTTCGGAGTACAGCTGTACACTTTCAGAGATCTGAGGCAGAGTAGCTTGTTTGAGATTTACCTGGGCCTTAGCATGTGTATTGAATCGTTGATTTTAAGCAGCGGCTGGCAATCTGCATTGGAAAAGTCATTTCCTGAAAATTGTAAAGCTCTCTCTTTTTTTTTTTTTTCCTCACAGTTATTATGTATCATCATTTGGTGTTGTACTAAATGGATGCTCTGAGAAGGCAAACCTAGGGCTGAAGGTGGTGAGGCAGAATTGTTAGTACCAGTTAGGTGTGATGTAGGAGATCAATATGGTTGCTAAAGGGTCCTTGTTTAAGCAGGCTACTGAAACAGCCTTCCTCCATCTCTCTAATGGCAAGTAACCTTCACTTAATTCAACTGCAAAGAAATGCATATAGCTCTGCACTACTCTGACTGATCTATGTATCTCATAGTGCATGCTATTAAAATCCAGGTTTTCTGGTTTTCCCAGACATCCTGGATGAGATAAGCTCTATCTGGAAATCTGATTTGAGAATTGCAAAAGGAAAACATGAATGTATGATTCTTTTGTGATTACTAATAATTGTATTTTTAGAATGGATCATACAGATTAAACTTCTCTCCATCCTTTGACCCGTAGTTCTGCTGTCTGTATTTTGGCAGATAGGGATAACAAGGCTTCACCTGAAAGGCATGAGGTCAGCCCTCAGAAGATGTGAGTTTATCTCTTGGTCCTCCTGCAGCAAATCATTTTATCATTGTGTATGTGCAGATGGTTTCTTAAGTTTGTCTTAAACCTTTGTAGTCGCTCTTGCCTGCCTAGAAAAGTAAGCCCTGTGTGATACACATTGTTTTCCACTGTCCTTAGCACAGTAGGGATCCATTTTTGGTAGTGCGTAGAGGCACCATCAAAATACAAGTTTTTTCCCTTAGGACTGAAGTGTGATCTTTCCAGCTGTTCCTTGGTCTGTGATGGGCACTAACCTCTGCTTGCAAGGCAGGAATTGAACAGCCAGCATTTGAAAAGGCTGCTACCAGCACATGACATGACATAGCACATACCAGAAAAGCCATCAAACCCTTTAGACCTCCGGAGGAGGCATCTGTATGTGGCATTGCGAGGTCAGGGAGGGAAGAGGAAGAAAGATCGTGTAATATGTGGAACAGGTTTCACTGTAGAAGATGTAGTGGAAAATTTGAGGCTGAGAAAGATGAACCATCTCTTACCCTGATTAGTACTAGAGAATCAGTTTAAGGCTGCAAATGTAGATCATAATAATAATGATAATAAGAATGTGGCTCTGCCACTTATGTGGCCTTCTAACATGGGGTCTCATGTGATAGGAGCTTTCTCCTTTCTGCAGAATAAAGGTGATAATATTCTTTCAGATATTTTGTTTTCTAATCAGATCTTCAACTGTTCACATATGTATATTATTGAGGTCTTTTTATCTAAAATGGTTTTTAAAAGTACTTTTCATGATATCTCATAATTAAACTTCAGTGAAAGAGTCAAGTGATAACAGAGGAGTCCTGGTCTTTTTTATGAGGCAATAATTTAGTTCCCGAGTGGATGAGCCCAGAGACCTTTTCCTTTTACGTGGGAATTGGGTAATCCCTAGGAAAGCCAGAGTCACGTTACAGTTAGCGTACTGTAAGCTTTTCATAATAAAGTAACTGGGCCCTCACTAAATAACGACCCTTATGGAAATGCTGGCTCCCAACATCGTGAACTTCAGGCAACTGGAATCTGAGCAAGGGTCCAGGTCCAGCCTCCGCAGCTGGCCCTTCTGACCATGCTGCCCAAGGTCCTGGATCCAAATGTGCAGGAGGTTACAAGGATTAGGATTTTTTTTGCAACCCAGGATTGCCTCTAATTAGAAAAGAAATACCAAACATAGTTTTTTAGGGAAGGAAATGCAAGCCTAAAAGCAAAATGAAATTAAAGGTCAATCTTCAACTTATTAGGTTGATGCTGAACATGAATTTAATAACAAAAAAAAATCCATTCTGAAGAAAGGAGAAAAAAAATCAACTAAAATTACTAGATAGGTAAAAGACAGAATGGTTTAATATGTAACAGCATCCTCTGAAATATAAAGCAGAGAGAGAGAGAGAGCACAAGCAAGTTCAATAACCTAAAGAAAACAAATAGAATAATAGTTCCGAGGCACTGGAAGAGAGAGTGTCTACACTTCAAGGCATCTACAGTGAGGTAAAGCAGCAGTGGAAAATTAAATATAATATAGAATCAAATTTTGACAATATAGTGTTTTTTAAAAGAACAAACAAAGAAACCTGCTCCACAGAATTTAATTTGAATCCTTCTTGCTTCCTTATAGCATTTAAGCAAAACCCGGTACTATTTCATATGCTCAGTTCAAAGCAATCAGAAGATGATTTATTAGGTTTTTAAATATTTCTAGTTTCCTTTGACATTTTGATAATATTGTTTTCCATACCTATACACTTGCTGGTCCAGAGAGCTTTTAGATACTGAAGCTTTAAGCAGGCTTTAAGTAAGACTTGAAGCCAAAAGAACTTCATTATTTACCTTTATTTTCCTTTAAGGACAATTCAATCTTCCTTTCACAGTTGGTGTAGCAGCATTAATAAATCCTGAATTCTCTGCATTCAGGACAAAGCTATCATTGCTGCCCAATATTTTAGATATCTCGGCTACAGGAATTTCCCAGCTCTCACGCTAAGCCACAGGCTGCGGCGTCACAAACATTTTTGCTGCGGCCTGTTCAGCTTCCCTCGCTGTTCCTCAGCGGGGCCGAGCACCAGCGAGAAGTGATGAGTGCTTTCCATGGTACGAACAATGCACAAGGACTTTCCAAATTAGTTTAACATTCGTGAGGAATGTTGCTGGCTGCATCAGCTTCAGATACACTGGCAAGCAGGAAATGATTTTCCATGTTGCTGAGGTTTCTATCCCCTTCCCCCTGCTGCTCCTTGCGCCCCCCTGCCTGGACCCCCTCGGGCAGGCGCAGGAAGAGAGTTTTTTGTCTTTCTGTGGGATCCTTCTGCCGTGCGTGGCCGGGAAGGCGAAGGGTCGCGGCGAGAACAGCTGCACCAGCAGGCGAGAAGAGATGTCACCCGATGGCACTGGGGCTGGGGATGGTGCCAGCCTGGATCTGGCCTTGGGACAGAGCAGCCCCTGGGGATGGGAGATACATGCACCTTCCACGGGCTGAACGCTCCATGTTTTGCTGTCTCACACCCTCTGCATAGACTGAGCTCAGCAGAAACTTTCTGTTTTGGGCTCTTTTATTTCTCATCCTAATGGGTCCTTTAGACTTCGTTAATTGATACATGTCTTATACCTCGACATAATGCTAATGCTTGCCACGGTTTGGGTGATTTCTCCCCCATCATCTGAGCAAACATCTGCAAGGCCCTGCAAAGACACCACGAATGGTGCTGCCACCTGTAAGGCAGGAAGGCTGGAGTCCCTCTCCTGGGGTCTCGGGTGGGAGATGACACAACTAAACCTCCTCCACGTGAAATGCGAACTGAGGGTAGCTGGAGCCTTGCTGGACGGAAACAGCAGAGGCTCAAAGGAGAGGAGAGGCAGGGGCTGTGTGCAGGAGGGCCATAGCATAGAAATTGCGAAGATTAAGAGTGAAATGTCCTGAGATTTCTAAAGGCTGCGTTTTGGTGATTATTATTTTCATTTTCTCTGGGCTGTATGGAAGCAATCTCATACTACGAAATTAGGGGCAACACAAAACCCTCAATCAATTGACTCAAGTGTATTTAAGAAATCTGGAGGACACGTGATACAGAAGTCATCAAGTGAACGGATCATAATCAGAAAATCATTTACTGTGTACATACAGGGCATATTTTCTTACTGTTCTTTATTATGTAGAAAGACCTCTAAGTATCTGCCTTTTTTTCCTAGTCATCTAGTCCCTGAATACATCAATAAATATTACTTAATCAGTCAGAAAAGTCCCAATATCCAGACCTTAACCCAGAATCTTATTTCTTCTCACCATTCTTGTAATTTTTTTCTTGGTAAAATTGTGATTGCAGTGCAGCTGTGAATAAACTCTGCAGTCACTCAAGAGCTTTGCATTTAGTTCTTGCTGCCCTGTGGCTCATGAAAGTTTCTTAAATCAGCAGTGGGAGCATTTTTCTAAGGGGAAAAGAACTAAAAAGTTAAAAGTTTGATTCAAGTGTATGCAGACTGGTAAAAGGATTTGTACCTCTAGCCATCACCTAAAACATGGGATACGAATTTAGCTCTTAATTGTGGTCAGTGTATAATTGCTAAGGTTACTGAAAAAAATCCACTAAAATTTGATATGCTTTGGTGTCAAGAATTTCAGTCCCTCTGAATGACTATAGTTTCAAACTCAGACTTGCAATTGAGTTACTGCAGTTTAACAGGTTACCATGCATCAGCCTGGCTGCAGAAACAGTCCGTGTGTGTCCTCTTCGCCTTTGACAAATGTAAGGTGATTTGACTTAGCTTAATCTACTTTCATTGCAGGCTAAATTGAATTACCTCATATTTATGATGGGCTATAAGGGCACTCAAAGAGAGTTATCTGGGTTCAACTGATCTCTGGTAACTTGCTTAGCCATGGTAGCTTGACTGTGGGTATAAACCCTTAGCCACCCTTTGCTCATAGGAGAGAGCTGGTGTGAACTTCAGCTGATGCAGATTTACAGCCCTCAGTGAAGAAGCCTGGGATGTGGCAAGCCATTAAGGGAATGGTTGGAATTGGCTTTTAAGGGAAGAGGACTGTTGGCAGGGAACTTTCTCAGTGGGATTTTGGTCCTGGAATATATTGCCCTTCCCTGGTCATCAAAACCTATGTTGGTTTGTGATCCAGAGCCTCAGAGACTTGCCTTTCCTTTCCCATTCTTCCTGCCTTTTAGGCAGGCATTTGGGATAAAGCAGAGCTGATAGCTTCAGTTCCCTGTGGGTTTTCTGTGAGGGTACTTCGGTAAAGCAAATTAGTTTTAAATTTGGTTGTTCTGCCATAACCCAAGTGTTCTTAACTGAATTGTAAATTTAAATGTTAAGTGTTGAACTGAATGTTTGAATAATTCTAAAAGCACTTGGAGCATGGGATAAGTGCTGTAAAAATCTAAATAAATGAGTAAATTAGTTAAGAGCATATGTGGCAATGCAAAATACTACATGTGTGCAAAGAGGCAGAGCCATGCTCAAAATAGTTGCCAGAGCTTAAATTACCTTGCTACACATGAAACCCTTTTGCATTACTAGGGTGCTTTTTTGTGTGTGTGTTTAGCCTACTGTATAACTGGGACAAGAAGATGAAGTTGGCAGTTTAGAATGTCAAACAGAGGTTTCAGCTCAGCAGCGAGGTTCAAAGAGATTAATTTGGACTTGGCTGTTTACGTTACTGATCTCGTACCAGCTGGGTTTCTGGCATTAAGATGTCAATAGTACAACAGAATTTAACTAACAGTTTCATCATTGACATCATCTTTTGAAGGTACAGATGATTGCCTCCCTATGTAGCAGGGCATATTTCTTCAGGACAGAACTCTTTGTAAGCTTTCACATGGGAGGGAGAAAAAGGAGAGGGACGTGGGGCAAGAGCCTTGAAGTGAAGCTAATTAGAAAATGTCCTAGGAGTGGAAGTGGTTTATTTAAGCAAGCTCCAGCAAAAAGGGTGCTTATTTCCCCATAGCACAAAACAAACTAACAAAAAACGCTACTTTTATTTTCTTTCCCCTCAAATATCCTTCTCTCTTAAAACTTGCACCAAAGCAACACAGCTAAGGTAATAATAAACAGCCCTGTGTGCAGTGGCATGGTTATTTTTAATGGCTCAAGGGTGAATGGAGTAGTGGATGCCTCTTGGTAGGGCAGAAAGAGCTGATAATGAAGCTTCTTCAGGGCAGCCCTCCCTCCTCTCCTCGGCTGTTTCCTCCCACTTCCTACCCCAAACTCCTGCCCCAAGCGAGTTAGTCACCAGTGTTGTTTATGAAGGGCATGGAAAGAAAGAGAGATATTTTTTCAAAAAGGCATCTGGCTTAAGCATTTGAGAGTTGATTTTGGTGGTGTATGGTTTTATTAATAAGGTGGAATTCTGATCTATTCTGCTTGTAGAATCGATCTCTCCTATTGAAGTGACTTTGCTACTGTCCCTCAGTGCAGAGGGACATCGTGCATGATGCAGGCGAGGGGCCAGTAAATGGCAAGTAAATAAATAAAGCAGCACCTAAACCTGAAGCGGTTTTTGCTTTACAAAATAATGAATCAACAAATTTTAAGTGTTCTCGAAAAGCTTTTTCCCAGTTTGCCGCAGTGCCTGCTGTGTCCTCCTGAAACCCAGTGTCTTTGAAGGAAATCACAATGTAATCCTTTGGTTCGGCACGTATTGTCCCTTAATGACAGGCATTACATCTGCACAGTACCATAAATCAAAGCTAGAGGCTGTTTTAAATAGGCTGCAGATGCATGTGGACATTGGCTCTCTAAGTGGCACTTTGGTAGAGAGAGAAGGGGGGGTCTATCCCACAGCGCACTCTCCAGGTAGATTGAGCCAGCAGAGGGGCTTCCCATTTCCGCAATATTTTCACTTCACCTGGGATTTAGAAGACCTGTTTAGCAAAAGCAACCCCTTTTTGACTACGACCTCTGAACAGTTTAATTGGGATTTAACTGTTCCTATTTTTTTCCACCCCATGTGGGAGTCTGGAGCTCTGTTTACAAGGTGTGTCATATCCTCTCAACCCTTGAGTCCTTCTCCCCCCTCCTTTCTTTTTATGTTCTGGACAAATAGGCAGAAAGATACTTCTAAAGGGAATGCATGTAGAAAAACCCACAATTACTGTCCCTGATTTCACTGTGAAAACTTTACAACAGCCGTACTGAAAAATCTTCCCCTACCCCTCCTACTCCTTCTAAGAGAACGAAAAAATCCATCAAATTAACACATCAATGAGTTGATTGTAATCTCCAGGGTTCAGTGTAGCACTTTCTAGCCTCTCAGACAGGAGGCCAGCATGATTTATCAATGCAAACCTAATAGCATCAATATGAATCTAACTAAAAATCAATATTTCATTACCAAATTGTTAGTGAGAATGAAGAAAAATTGCCAGAGTCAGAGCATTCTCTAGGGTAGGAGCATCTGGAGTTCAATGTGACAAGATGAGTGATGCATGACTCGGGGCCTGGGGAAGGACACTGGGAGGACAGGCCACTACGTAAGGCCGAAGACATACGAAGAAAGCACTTTTTTTTTTCCAAAGCTTTCTCTAAGAAGAAAGAAAATGTCTGAGAAGGAAAAATGGAAGGAATGCTGCTGTTTACTAAAACTGATGCAAAGTAGCTCAAACAACTGAATCTGAACAGACTTGTGTCTGCCCTGGACATCTATGCAGAACCTGTGTTCACGGGGAAATAAATTCAGTGGTCCAGATCCTGCTTTAGGATTACTATAAAGGGTAGTAATTTAGAATAGATTGCACAGTGGATATACTTTAGATTCATAACCTGAGTGGCTGAAATTGCATCTGGTGGCCTTACTCTCGATTTCCTGGAATTTTAGTACTCAAAATAGTGTGTTTGCTTAAAATCCAGTACTACTAACTAATTTTAAGGAAACTGAGCAAGAACAGCATGGAACAGTAGCAAAACTAGATACAAAGCATAACTTTATATTAATTCTCACAGCCTGGTAAAAACATAGATACAGAGCTGCAGAAAATGAGTTGAACAATAAAAGCACTAAGGAGTATCTTTGATTTGAGCTTCTCAGACAGGTTTGCTTTACTCCAATTCAGCATATACGAAAACTTCAGCTGCTCATCCAGCAGTATGTCGGTGTCCCTAGAGTACATCAGGGCATTTGGGAGGTATGAAGGTTGTCTGAAATACATAGCAGCTTCTGTACTATTTAGCACCTGAGTCTTTTTGTGTTGGGAAAGATGATGCCTTGGAACTCAGGAGCTCTCCTCTCAATATTTACATTTTTATGCATTTTTCAGTCTTCATGGGGAAAAGCAGGAGATTTTCTGTAAGCTTTAATCTCCAGGCTCTGGAATCAGGGTACACATGATCCTCACAGCTTTTAGCTTTCAACTTCCAAAGAACAAACTTATAGCTGTTGTACCTGGAAAGAATGGTAAAAGACGTATTCCAAAGGTTCAGAAACTGGAAATGAGATGTAATTTTATCTCCAAAATTTAACAGAGAACTTTAATGAATAGTTCTAAGGTCTCTCTATTTCTTACGTTTCCTCATTTGTATAAATCTGTTCCACATGGTACAAATAAACTCATGTTTGCCTCTGTTTGTCTGTTTGTTTTTTAAAAGAAAGAAAATTCCAGCTGCTCAGAATTTTTTACTCAGAATAAAATTTTGCCTAGGCCCTATGTTTCTAATTCTGGCAGCCTGTGATACATCAGTAATCTCAAATTCCCTTACTCCCTAGGACCTGTCATTATTTTATGTATTGACTAATACAGTTGTCTCAGAGTAAATTTCCCCTGAAATCTCAGTTTACTTCATGTATTAGAAGTGAAGCCTACTCCCTTTTACAACAGACAGACTCCTTTTATAACTTTGCATTTATTGGAAGCAGTCAAATTAGAAATTTTTGTTGGATTTTGTTTGTTGTTTTTTTTTTTTTTTTTAATGAGGTAGGTATTAGCTGTACTTTAGACTGAGGAAGTCCAAATACCTATTTGACTATGTCTCTTTTTTTTTTTTTTTTTTTCTGGTAGATGAGACCTGAGGATATCAGAAAACAAAAAACAGTGTTTATGCAATCAAGAATGCCTTTTACTTTCAGTAAAATACTCTACATTGTTTTATAGGCCCAAGCAATCAATGGGTACAGTATTTTAGTTGAATTTAGAGATACTATAATAAATACTTTGTAAGACAAAAAGTGAACACATTTTTTAATTAGGCATACTATGTTAACTGAAGATATTCTTAAATCAGTTGCAAATAAAAATGCATATGTGCTACCATCCTACTAACTTCCCCAGCAGACCAACTAACTTCTGAGGGGCAAGCTAGGTTCTAAGTTGTGTTCATTCTTCTCCCATTGTTGCACTTCATACTTCCCTTCCTTTCTTATAACTGAACATGAATATGTTCTTTCCACAATAATTATTTTTTAGTTTCTGTTGTATTTCAGAATTTGGTGACTCTTAGCTTCATAAACATAAATTATTGGTGGAAATAATAACTCTACTTGCATGCAGAGGGCAAATGGGAGTAAATATAAGAGATAAATAAAACTATTTTTATTTATTAAGATTTTTATTTTATCATCATGAATGTCACATTTTATATTAGTACTTTTCTTCCTCATACATTTGGAAGTTTTCTTTTACTAGGACTGAATCTGGAATTGAGTGACATATTTGGTGCTAGTGCACAGCTTGAAAAGGGAAGACAAGATCCAATCAGACAGACTAATTAGGGTGCCCAGTCAGGATGTAGTCTTGAATATTCACTGCACATTTTTTGGAACTCAGTACTATGCAAATCCTTGCACTCAGACTGATTGATACCGTCTGCCAGTCAATCATCCTTAGTGATCAGTGAGAAAAAAACTAAAAAGATTAGAAATCTAACATCCATAACAGTTTCAGGAATTGCTTAACTTACTTAAAAAAAAAATTAATAATGATCTTGCATTAATGATTTTTCGATGTCTTGACTAAAAGAATGAGTTATTTTGCAGTACCTTTCAAAATCACTTGCTTCAGTTTTGCAAGCGGAAGCTGCAGAGTCTATGGTACCAGGTACCTGGTGTGTGTGCCAGGCAGATGCTGGGCAGTTGGAGGAAAACTGTTTCATCTGTGACTCTGCTGATGGTTCCTCCATTCTGGCTTTCTGGGAGGGGGAATATGCTATTTCTGAATTCAAATACTGGTGTCAAAGATATGTGACGATAATGAAACCTTTAAACTATGAGAATTTAATTTCTCATTCTCCCTCTACCTTCTATCCATTCGTTTGTTGGTGCAGACCAAGTAAGTATGGAGAAATTATTTTCTAGTCTTTCACTGACTCCAAAACAGTCTCCTTCTAACTGCAGTCACCCTTTTCAGAGACATTTGAACAACTGACATTTTTGTTCCTATGTCTGTGCATACGTACTTGAAATAGGGAGGTGACAGAAGGTACTAATTGAGGTTTTCCCCTCTGATTAAGGAACCAGAGCTAGCACCAAAAAATCACCCATTTCATACTAACAGCTCATCACAGACCTTGAGAGCTTTAACGTTACTCAGACGAGCTATAGAAGGGAAAAATTATAGTCACTCAAATCATTTGGATCCAAAACTTATCTGCTTTCATGCTGCCCATAAACAAAAGCAGCGTTCAGCTCACCCAGTTTGTTAACTTTCATTGCCTTCCTTTCCCAGTGCTCTGTGGGAAGTGAATGGACCTTATGGTTGCTATCCCTCTAGTATTGTGCACGCAGCTCCTTGTAATTGTGTTTTACTTCTTTCATTCTTCTATTTTTTAACCTCCTTTTTCTCTCACTTATAACCGACTCTCCTGATCCTTCTATCTTCCATGTTTCCTCTAATCTCTTTACTTTAGATTTTTGTTTTACAACTCTTAGTTCACCCTTAGTTTTGACCTTCTTATGAAATTCTTTGTATTTTATCTTGATTTCCTGGTTCTAACCGGTAATATCTCTGGTTCCCAAACCTCACATTTCAGTGTTGTCTCTGCAGTGGGTAAGCAATAGGCCATCTGGGAAGCTTATTCTCTGTAAAGGATATACTTGATTGAATCCTTGATAGAACTCTCTTACAGAATTACTATGTTAGAGCACCACCTCAAAATTTGTTTTAGTTCTCTGCTAGGTTTCTGTTTGATCTGTTATAAAGAAATTGGAAAAGATATCCATTCAGGTCTAATTAACCAGTTGTAACTATAAGAACAGTTGATACATTTGGCATTTTACTTACTTATTTGCTTATTTGCAAGGCTTGTGGGTAAAATAGACACCTGCTAACTGTATGGTGTGATTGATGGTAAAAAATGGATTCTTTTCACAGGTTTGTTCTTTATAATGAAGCAAGTCTAAAGATTTTGCCTTTTACAAAACATAGCATAAGATGTTTCACAGTAAATCTACTTAACAATTTTACTTATGGAAGAATGACATGCGCATTTTCTATGACACTTAATACTTTGGGTCTCTATTTTGATAAAATTGTTGTTTTACTCTCTTCTACCGCAATTATTTATAGTTACGATTTTGTTAGGCAGTTTGTCTAAAAGCTAAGTTTCAATAGAGCTGTGATAGATTCTGTGTTTGCATCACTTAAATGTGTTGTATTTCTATGCAATATTTCTTATTCTTTCATTTTCTGTGGCCTTTCAGATGCAAAATAACATGAAATTTGGCCTTTCTAAAATCTTTAATTGCTGGGATGGTGAATCTGCTATAAAAATTAGGACATATCATTTTGGCGGCACTATTTTTTTCATGATTTAGACCTACAACCATGATTCCAGATCCCCTCTCCATAGGTGCATAAGGGGTTTATTATTTGTATGGTAGTAAGTCATAGTTAATATTTAGGGTCTGTGTGGGCTAAGCATTGAAAAGCAATGAAAATACATTAATTCCTAATCTCTTTGGTCTCTGGTCTGGGAAAAAAAATGTCTTTTCATTCTATGCTCACTTGATAGCTCCTGCTGCAGCTTCAGCTGTTAAGGGATGTGCTTCAGATACTTCCCTGTGAAAAGCTCATTTGGAAGATCATAATCCTCAAATACCTTTATCAGGATCCTCAGGATTTTTCTTCTGCCTGTTGTGTCCCTTGGATTATTGGTTGATGTGCAAATACACACATGCACACACATGCAGAGAGATGTTCTCTCCTGAGTGGCCTAGCTGAGGAATTTTTTTTTTCTGTTGGACATTGATTTTGCTTTTCTGTCTCTCTTTCTGTCTTCTGGCAAGTTTCTTTTTTTGCAGGGGGCAGGTCACTGAGTATGTTAGCAGTAGGGCTCTTTGGTGATTACGAGCTGAGGTCCTTGGGTTGTTTTTTGGACTTGGCTGGTTTATTTGCCTTTTGACATGAAATGGGCTTTTGCAAGGGCTTTTGAAGGTCTCTAGTGAGTTGCAAGTTCCTTACTAGTGCTTTGCATGCCCACCCTCAGGGATGGCTTATCCTCTGGAGTACTTGAGGCAGTTGAGTTCCTACTAAGAATTTATTCAGGAAGATTTTTGAAGTCCCTCAGAGTTCCCAGGTGGAGTGGAAACAGGCCAAGAAAAGCCTCTAACCATGCTGGCATGGACTAAAAGACTTTTATTTATTTTCTTCAGCCCCACTTTAGCCCCCTTTTAACATGGATTTTTAACTACTTTAAACACTTACTGAGGTAGGCCTAAGTCCCACCAGCAGAGACTTTCCTAAAAAAAGCTAGGAATTCTGTGAGAGGTTTCTAGTTTCCTGACAGGACAAACTAACCCATTCTGAGCTCAGTTTTCCTCCAGCTACTGCATGTAGCCAAATAATTTACCTAAGGCCAAAATGGCCCTCCTTGCATGCCTTGAAGCCAGCTTCATGGATCACAGTTTCATGGATCTCTGAAAATGAAAGCCTTGCTATTTTGCTGCACCTCCTAGCTCCTCTATATTGTTGCAACATCTTTGCCAATGTGGGTAGCCGACCACGGAGTAATCAACTGTCCTCAGCTGATTTGGGGTAAAACTGCTCCTGTTGATGGTGGCCTACAGGTGGACCTTATGCTGAGAATTTGCATTTTTGTCTTATAGGAGTGTGGTAAATTATTTATCCAAGATCATTACTTAGCAGACTTAAGAGAAAAGCCTTATTTTTGTACTAGAACAATATCTAGTACTCTAGATTTTGCAGTCTTAGTAATATGACATGTAACGTATAGAGTAACGCTCAGCTTCATTCACCTTCAATTCTACAGACAAAAATGTTTTAAAGGCAAAGCACCTTTAACAGACTCATTAACTGAGGAGAGGATTGGATGATCTATTGCTCTGGAAATAAGGTGTTAATCTGCATATCAGAGATGCTTGGTGCAAGTTACAGGCCTAGCCCTTATTTTCCTTGTGAATTCAGGCATGTTACTTTTATCATATTTGTTAACCATCTCAAATATTTTTTTTCTCCAAGTGGCAGCATTGTATAGCTTGGAGCTGCTTTCTTTATCACAATTAAAATTTGTTCCCCCACAGAAAAGAGTTAATAAGAAAGACAAATATGTTGCATGTGCAATGTTGAGAAGACATTTTCTATAGAAAGAGGGGATATCACTAGAAAAGAAAATGAAAAAGGCCATGCATACCCTATTAGTAAGGCTGTGCTGCAAGAGATGACTTTATGGTGTAAGCATCATGTTTAAAATATTTACTGTCCTTGTGGACATGAGTTAAAATTTAGATGGAATTGGCTCAGACCTCTATTCCTGAGGTAAAATACACTGCACATATGTGCTCATTGCAGAAATTAAATGTGAAGCACTGTTGGATATGGCATTACTCTTGTCTTTAAAAAAAAAACCCTACAAATCTATACAAAATACAGGGTAAAGGTACTTTACCCTCTGCTTTTTCTCTTAAGCAGTGCTGCCTGCCATATGCATGCCCATGCTGCATTCCTGCATCAGCTCACACACAAGTCCTCAGTTCTCTGCGAGTACAGCAAGCAAAGTGATTTGAGGTGAAAGTCCCTGTTTAGATATAAAAATGTTGAAACATTGTGTGAAGAATATTTAGGAAAAAAAAAAAAAGGCAGAATCCCCTACTGTAATGTCTATCAACCTAGCTCCAAATTCAAAATGAGGGAGGGGAAGAAAACCCTTCCAATTCATCTTAATAAGATGATTGTAAGTTGGCAAGACTTTATTTTCATTACTCTGTCTACCCCAGCATCCTCAGCTAGGAGTCAAATTGTTGGCACAAAAACATCCACTTTTCTTGGTCTTGTTCCACTCTGCTTCCAGTATTAGCTTGAGGACTCTATACAGAATTAATCTAAAGGGAGAAAAAAACATTAAGCAAAGCAATAAAGATAATTAATCTAAGTTTAAAACAGATATTTTCCTTCCTCTGCAATTCCTTTGCTACAAATGTGCAAACATTTTTCCCTACAGTGGGAGGCTGAGAGGTGCTATTTGCTGTACTGGAATATAGCTTCCCCCATCATCTTCTCTCCACTATATTTGCCCCAGTCTTATGGGCTGTCAACAAAGACTGCCTTGCACATTACTGGAGTTCACTGTTGTTTCAAGCTAATCTTGAGTATCAGCTTAAGCCATCAAATCAATCATGTGCAGCTGTGCAGTGAATCTGGGAGGACCCCGGTAAATACTTAGTTCTTCAGCCTTTTTAATTTTTATCTTTTGGCCTTATTTTGTTAATGACTTTATTTATGATCAGCAGGGTTAAGTCAAAAAAAGTCTTTATGTACACACATGCAAAAATCATTGCTGCACATTTTTTTTCTTTTAATGATATTCCATTACAACAAGCTCTTTCTATCTAGCCCAGGCTCTGCTTAATTAGATATTTAAATGATTGGAGCAGTGCTGTTTCTTTAACTTCTAAGTGCGACAAACACATACGAAACATACTGTTGGCGGCATTTAATCAACAGTAGTCAATTTATCATTTTCACAGTTTTAGTGAGTGGTTATGAATCACTAAAATCACAGGTATTGTAGATGCAGCGTTGTGGCACTATCATTAACAAATATACAGTGCACAGAGGGATGACTTGGTAATTGAGTGGGACTAATAAGAATACATCATTTAGCTGTGTGTGACAAACTGTGCCTCAAAACACAAGCATGGAAAATTCACGTTTTGCTTAATAAATAAATTACACAGCCAATGTATTATACATAATTTGTGTCCTCATGGATTTGAATGATATATAATGCATGGTCCAAGTCATTTATTTATTAAGACTAACTATATATATTGTAGGTGGGGAATTTTAAACTCCAGAGTAAGACCTGCATAGGTAACTGTTACAACTACTGAGTTTGATTGGGCAGCAAATGAGGCTGTGCGTTTGGGGAGTTGCAAACATAGGCAAGTGTTTCTAATGTTACAAGCTCCAGTGTGTTTATAAACTTGAGTTTCCTCCATTAATTTGAGGGATAAGAAGTGTAAAGCTAAAGCCTGACTGGAGAGGTTGGTTGAATGCTACTTATTCAGTGAAGGAAAACAAAGTATTTCCTCAATAAAGAGAAAATATTAATTGAGGTGAAGAGCATGGAGCGGCAGTAGGGCAACAAACAATTCTCTCAAATGTTCTGGAAGAAGCAATTTTACACTTGTGGACTTCTAGGCTTTACTGGCCAATTCAAGTAAGATAAGTCAAATAATTTGCTTCTCTTCAGTATCTTTGCTGCTCTTTGCCTCTCTTGAGAAACAACAGGGGAATATTTGACTTCTTAGAGATTTTTTTCAAAATCACTGTCAACAGATACCTTAATGTTTTTCAGCTAACATGCCCTGAAGCTCTCCTAGGCCACTTTATTTCAAAACTTCTGTAATTCCCTTTTGAAACTATGTATTTCTCCAGATTTCTCTGAATTTTCCTGCTGTCTAGCAACTCTGATTTCATTTTCATGGAATACTTAATTATTTTTCTTCTATCATCCGGTTGACTGATATACAGAATCTAGTAGAATCCTTCTCAGAGCATTTAAATTTAAACACCTTCTGAAAAAAAATCTTTTGGAAATTGAGTATACTTTTATACTAAAATATCACTCCTGCTGCAATTCTCCAATCAAAAGGAAAAAAATAAGCACTAAATAAAAAGCTCTTATTAACTTTCATTTCCAATGTGTCCTTGGAAACATTACCTATAGAAGGCAAAAATATGCATGCAATTCTGTGATTCTGCGAAATATAGCAAATTTGTTTTTATGTAGGTAGTAGAAAGACTTTTTTTCTGATATTGGGGAGAAAGTTGACTTGCTAAAAAGAACGCTCGAGATTAATATTTTCATATGTTCTTTAAGAAACTATTGAAGTATTCTGGGCTAATCTGTGTGAGGGAGAGATATCAGCTTTGGGAATAATGTCAAGACTCATTTCTCAGTGGTTAATTAAAAACACACAGACAAACTTTCGACTCTTACTCCACAATACACAAATCAGTCTGATTTTGTTGCTTATTTGTATGAAGTATTTGTAGCCAATTCTGAAGTGTTGGTATGACCCAAAGTTGCAAAATACGTATCTAGATCAGAAGGTCTTTGGAGCTGCAGAGATGTCTGTCCTCTTTTAGGGAGAGAAAAGAAATCAGAAAACTCGTTTAACTCCTCCTTTGCTAGACTTTGGCATAAGCTTAAAACAAGCTCTCTGGCAGGTAACACCGTGAATTTCCTGGGGCAGACCTTAGCTGAAATTCACTGGGTGGAGAAAAATGTGACAGTGCTGGCTTGCAGACAGCAAATGCGTTCAGAATTTACAAGAAACTGAAGTAATGAAAGTCAAATACAGGAAAAGTAAAATCTTAGGGATCCAAGCTGCCTCACTGTGCATAATTTCTCTTTTGGATCTCCAAAATCATGTGCACCTCATCAGCTATTGAATTTTGCCTAGCAGGCAACCTTGTCCACCTTATTTAATGTTGCATTGGAAGGTACTTGTACATGTGAGAGCTTTTAGACAAAAGCAGCCCACACCAGGAGGCCTGCTAGTTGTCTTCATTGCTCTTGTTTCCTCTTCGGATATCATCCTGTGAAGATGTCTAGTGCAGGAGATTTCTTCTTTTTTTTTTTTTTTTTTTTAAAAAATGGGTTTGGCCAGATATCTGTGATTTCTTTTGCTGAAGCTCTTCCCAGCTGAAGGGATTGCAGAGACACGATAACATCCTGCCATGAGTTTGCTCATAGCACCATGCAAAGGGGAATATTGTTAATATCAGTTTCAGCTTCTTGCAAAAAATGAAGCCAATGAGAAGCTTAAGCATATTGATCCATTGTAGAGTATGACTAAATGGATTACATGAATATACTAACTTCCAAGAAAATTAGAGCATGAAGCTGTTAGGAATTTCACAGCCTATGCTGAATGGTTGGCACAAGGGTGCTGTTGATTTCTTTTCTTAAACAGGGTTGTGCCTTATATGAGGCAGTTTATTTTAATCTTTGCTATCTTTGGGATTAGGATGACACAGCTGACTGTGTAGCTGACTTAAATCAGTTTAAATTCATTCTGAAGTACTATAATTGTCAATATATTGGTGCTGACACTAGCTATTAGCTCTCTCCTGATTGGTCTATTGGTCTAATCAGTGATTTGGTATCTTTCTTTTGGCTCTCCTGCCCTTCCTTCCTTCCTTCCTTCCTTCCTTCCTTCCTTCCTTCCTTCCTTCCTTCCTTCCTTCCTTCCTTCCTTCC
>JAWLRI010000255.1:387448-420987 GCA_034781795.1 Crypturellus tataupa | reverse complement strand
CTTCCTTCCTTCCTTCCTTCCTTCCTTCCTTCTCCTTCCTTCCTTCTCCTTCCTTCTCCTTCCTTTTCCTTCCTTCCTTTTCCTTCCTCTTCTGTAGATCTGCAGAACTGAAACTTCTAGAAAAAACAACTGACTGGAAGTTATCTTCAATCTTTCACTTCAGAAGGAAGAGCCACAGTGCTGATTTTTCACAACTCCAAAACATATCAGCGAGAGCAAGATATATATTGATCCTTTACTAACTGGATTAATTATCTAAACCCATTTTGGTGTTCACACACAGTGAGGCAGGATGATAGGTCACCAAAACTCCGTGTGCCTTGGCATTGAATATGGTCTTTGGGTTTTGGGGACCCAAAGGTCTGCTGTGGTCCCAATTGTGTGTGAAAGAAATGGATGGGGATACAGCATGCTGGTAAACTTGTTTCACTTTCTTTGCTGCTAATTTTCAGAGAACTTTCAGCAATTCAATAGGCTGTGTATGTCTGCTTCCACCCATCTCTTCTCAAAGAAAACAGTGAGACTCAGGGTAAGATATGGCATTAATTGCAATGCATCGTGCCTTCTTTTAATGCTTGTAACAAGCCAATGAGCACTGAAAGGACCCTTGGTATAATAACGTGTGAAAAAAAACCCACTGATTAAGGCTGCCGGGTAATAGAATGTCCTTGATATAATTTGAGTCATTTCTCTTTGTGGTTCTCTTATTAACCCTACAAGATCCAATGCCTTTATTTTGGTATGCTACCTTGTTAGTCTATCCTTTCTGATCCCCCAGAATTAAACCTATGCTAACTGGACTGCAAGATAAAAATGCAGGCACAGGGATGGTTAGGCCCCTGCGGTCACTGAAATAAATTAAATAATTTAAATTGACCTAGGGGCCTCTGTGTAGAATAATCCTCCACTTAGATGACCCAGTGATTCTTAACTCATTTCTAAGTCTGTATCCAGTCAATGTGAAAGTGTTAATGTTCCTGTATCACAGTACACTGATTACACTTATCTTTTTCATACCCAATAACCAGAGACAATGATTATATTATTCATAAGATATTTTTACCTGAAGTAATAAAGCATGCAGCTTTAGTTATTATTTCCTAATCTTTTTTTTAACTGTACCTTTTTCTCCAGCCCCAGGGATAACCCTACATTTTATATTAAAAAAACATTCTTCCTTTGCACACCTTTCTCTCTTTCTTTTTTTATCTCTTTCTAAGCTAAGTTCATATAATAATATCATCAATGGCCTGCTTTTGTGAGTATCCCTGTACCCTTTGTAAAATACTATCCCTGCAGAGTTGGATAAAATGCCTTTTTTTTTTTTTTAATTGCAAAATAAAATTGGAGAGGGTTAATGTGTGAGAAAGCTTATATCAGCATGTCCTCTCCTACCTTAATCAGGTAATACACAAGACAAAAATAGTCTGACATGTCCACAAACAGTTACTGTGCTGCCCCACCATATGCTGCCCTAGCCTTCCAGATGGACTGAGAATCTGTGAAAGTCATGTTTCATGAGCATTCCCTTCAGGCTCCCGGGAACCTCCAGGACACAGCTGGGGATATGTGCGCACACACCAGTGCGGGAGCGTGGGGGTGTCTATGTGTGTGTGTGCACAAGAGGGAGGAGAGACTGTGGTAGGCAATGAGGCCAATTCAGAATAAGCCTTGATACAACTAAAAGAAGCGGGTGGTGAGTGGAGAAGGAAAAATCCTTGCATTTGACTTCGTGTAGCTTATCAAGAAAATTCCCAGGTGGGATTGTGAGAACTGACTTGCCCTCAAATCCCTAAGGTTGTGAGAATGACAGCTTTCTTTGTATAATCCGTTTGTAAGGGTAACTTCATATATCATGCCAAGGAAAGACAGTGATGTATGTGTCTAATGCCCGACCCAAACAATTAGACAAGAAAACAATTGTTTTCCTGCATCTTTGTGCCATAGTGTTCTTTGTATGAAAAGCACTTCTGAACTAAAGCTCTCAATCCTTCTACAAGACAGTCACTAAAACTGGAATTTACATTTAAGTAAGTAACAACATCCTAGGACTTTTCTCTCCTGGGGCTCTCAGTTGTGTTTTACTATGCTAATTAGCAGTCTTGAATCAGACACTGAAGGAAGGTTTTTCTCTGGCCACAAATATTTGAATATGGGTTGTGTTTAACATGACTGCGAGAGTTGTTTGTTATGCTAAAATCCACATATGACTCTGTGTTTGCTAAAACATGCCTAGAAACCTGACCATAATGTATGTGCCCCTGGGAGTATGTGGCTAAGAGGCTGAGCGCCCTTACTGCATGCCCACACTTCCATCTGTTGCAGCTGCCCCCTACGCTTCCCCTCAAGGTGGCCCAAAAAGGTCTATCCCACCCAGCAGCACCTTCTCCCAACTTTCCATTTGTGAGCACTAGGACTCCTTCTTTGCCTTCTAGCAGAGCAAAGCAAGTCAGAGAAGGTGAATCCTGCCATCCATCCTCCCCGGACAACTGTGCTGCAAGACCAGCTGGTGAAACCTCAGTCTTGCCCTGTCTTGCCCTGCCATACATAAGCACGAGAGCAAGGAGTGCTGATTTGCTGCTGCTCATAATAGTGTTTTTAACCATACAGCTATCCCCATCATGTTTCATCATGTGTCTAAAGTCTCAGGCACTGTATATACCAGATACACTAGCTGTGACTAGATATAGTAGAACTATGTGTAGAAACCTTTAGGCAATGATGGGAAGCAGCTCACTCTTCTGTCTACAGTTCAGGTTATAGTTGTTTCCTATGATGTGTTCCTGTGTCTTATGATTTTCTTAAAAAATAGTGAAACCCAATGATGGCTCTGTCATTAAGTTGTATTTCACTAACTAAAATGCTATAGCCAAAAATAAGTATTTATTTTGTTGAAAATTTACCAGTGAACAACGTCCTTTGCCAGTGCCATAACAGAAAAACATAAGGTTATTGAGAGACTTGGTGCCAGCCCTTACCACTCTATGCAGTGGTCTTTCCAAATGTCTGGTCTTTCCTAACGAATGTATATTTACAGGTGATACAAACCCAAACATAAAATACAATATAAGTTCTCTGAATTATGCAGAATTACTGATTTGGGGAGGTCATATTCAACATGTACAGCTTAATTGACCATTGCAAGTTTCTGTATAACTAACAGAATAAACCTGTGGAAACCAGCCCTGAAAGATACCGTGTTCTTAGTAAAGCAAGGCATTGCTCTTCCAAATTAAACAAAAGAATAAGTTTATAAAAATACAGCTCTTGTAACAACCACCTGCAGTTTCTGTCATGCTGAGATACTCACAAAAGACTGTATTCGTGGATGGAAATGACTCTCTGGCCCATATAGGTAAAAATGCTTTTGTGCACAGAGAATTTATATATACTTCTTACATGGCAGCAATCTGTAAGCCCATGCATCCAATTTGCAGTAGAAATAATCGAGGTGGTGCCGAAGGAGCCTTGCGTGTCCTGTGACCCACCACGACGGCTCCGTGCAGGTGTCCTTGCTGTCTCCACAGGGTGGAAGTGGGCTTCTCCTCTCCAAAGCGTGGTGAAGGAAATAGCCCGCAAAAGCTCTATTTGGGACCCGCAAGGGTGAGGGGAAAAGAGAAATGCTTGGCAAAGGCTGGCAGCAGTTTAGGCTGTCAGACCTTGTCCCAGCCCCACCAGTCGCTGCCCCTTGGCTCCCTCCACGCTGCCCTGGCCCCATCGCGGGTCGGTCCAGGCTGGAGGGGACCAGGACCTGCCCTGACAGCGGCAGTGTCCTGGCGGTGGCAGAGCTCCCCCCGCCACCGCCAGCCCACCTGGATTAATTTATCTTTAATAAATTAATTTTTACAAAACCAACACGCACTCTCAGGGAGATATTACGAGCTGACAGAGGAACTGAAAGGTCATATCCTGGCTGTTTGTTTCTGTAACTTGATCATACAAGCAGGGAGATTATTTTAAAACTAAAAAAAAAGGAGCGAGAGAGAGAGAAAAAATCAATGCATTTTTCCATCCATTCTCATCAGAGAGAAAAAGGCCTCGGCCTCATCCACAGCAAGCTTTGCCCCTTGTAAGAAAGTGTAGCCTCTGCCTTCCTTCCCTTCTTCCAGGGGTATAAATTAATATCTCATCATTGACCATAATATGCCCTGTAACTGTGTTTATTATTACTGCATATTTTAGACAGGTGGTAAGTATTGGCACTTTTTATTATGCTGATAAACAATGTCGGACTGCCAGGTAAAATGTGTTGTCAGGAGTGATTTCTCACCTCCCTGTAGCCTCCTGTGGATTTTATCTAGGCTCATGTAGTGAAAACCTTGAGCACTAAGGCTCTTTGCAGAGCTTTTCCAGTAATTCCACCGTGGCTGTTCTTCCCTTCTCTCACCGGAGTTTATGTTAGAAGGGTGAGGAAAAAAAGAAATTAAGAGTGCCTCCCCCATCCCCTTCAAATGGACACTTTCAGCCAAGGTAAAGCAGCTAAAACGCTTAACTCTTAAAGCTTAACAAGGTACAAATATGTTCAGCTTTTGTGCCTCTAATCTTCATTATCTTTATGAATTTCCTTTCTCTATTAGATCCTTCTGTTTGTTCAGCAACTGAGAAAGGTTTCTAGCTTTTTTCAGGGGTTAAAAAGTGCTGCTTTGTGAGATCATTGTATTAATGGGAAAAACATGCTTGTTTTTTAAGCCCTTGTGCTTCTTTTTTCCCCTCTAAATGCATCGTTGTTTTGCTAACTGGCAGTGCGGTGGGGCAGGTTTGCTCTGATTCTCCTGCAGTGGATTTCCTCAGCCCATGCCTTCTCTGGGAACTGCAGGGGCTGTCTTTGTATGTGGAGCTTTAGGAGGTCCCAAGTAGGAGCCTGGACTGGGGAGTCCAGAATACGCATGCAGGTGATCGGAGAAAATCCGTAGGCACACAAGCCTGCCATATTTTACATGATACTGCTTGACACGTATCAGGTTCACACATATAACTCACACATACGTGATATTGCTGCCTGCGTCTCTTCCTCTTGCAGGATTGCATATATGTGCCTGCTCTTCTTCTCCTCAGACAGCCTGTATGCTGCATGCAGAAGGTGCATGTGTTCATGCACTAAGTCTACGTGGAGCGCTGTGGGGAGATTCCTGAGCTCGGTTCTGGTTGGTGCCTGACAGCAAATTCACCTGGAGAGTGCAGGCGGCACTAAGACCAGTACATTGCTTCAAGGACATAAATTAGCTTGATTATCTGTTCAAAGCATGCATTATATACACAAGTGTGCGATGTCCTGTCTGTTTGGCAAGAGCAGAAGCCTCCTCTGTGTAGCCATTGATCTAACTAAAAGTTGTATGTAAATATTTTTTCTTGCAACTCAGTTATGCATCCAGTTTTATCATAGCTGCAAATCCTAGGCACAATATACAAAATCAGCATTAAAAGAACATTAGTTTACAGCTTTCTTTTAGCACTCAGAAGTTAGTAAATGACAGAAGATGTCTTGTTTGTGCGTTTTCTTTCATTTTGTTGCTTTGTGCATATACAGTTATTCATTACTGAAGCATGCTATTTTTTTCCTTCATTTATGGGTTGAATCTGAGTTCAGAAATGAAAAAGATTGTAGCAGGGATGTAGTGAATGAAATAAAAGGTTGCAGAAAGGAAATACTGGTATATGGTGACTGACTTCTTTTCAGATTTGTCTTTGGTTTTCATATGGAGGGTCATGTAGCATTTTCTTTCTTTTGAAGGAGCAAATAAAGTTTTTCATGATGTGCATGAAGAAATTATCAGGCAGATTTAAATTGAAGTCTGTTGTATGCATAATCCAATGTTAATTATATATGTTTCATGTATTTTTGTTGCATTTGTTCCTTTAATGAAATATACCATCTACTGTCACTGCACAGGTGAGTAAAGGAGGAGATGTGGGAAAGATAGAAGGACTTAATAGAAGAGAATAATGTCCCAAAGTCCCCTTCCTTTCCCCATAGGATACTGTGGAGCCTGTAGGGTGTCAGAGAACAGATCTTTCTACAGTGTGAAATGGGATAGTTAATTCTCAGGTTATCATCTATGTCTATGCCTATCAGTTATCAGAAACAAGCAACCAACCAACCAAACAAAAAACCTAATATCCCATATCTGTAACTTCTGATGACTTTTGTTCAGCTACTGAGGTTGTGGTAGCAATAAAGGAATGTGGTAACTATGAAACATAAAAGTCTTGCATTTATAAAGTATAATACTGAAGGGATAATACAAGGGGTAATGCAGTGGTTCATTCAGATTCCTATCTTAGCTGTAGTGTTTGGTGTTACTGTAAAAGTCTCATTGAATGAAGAGAGGAAAGGGTAAGGATATGATAATAAGTTTAGCATCAGGAGTATATTGTGTATGTATTATATAGCCTCTTTAGTGAGCATTTGCTGGGGTATTTAGATCCGCTTATGGACCAAAGCTTGAATACTCCAGCAAACACTCATTAAAATGACCCTTATGTCTCACCATTGTGAGACATGGAATTTGTTAATTAAAAACCTAGAAATCAAATCCAATTTTAAATCTTAGGTCTTCCTATTACTGGAGGAAATCTCCGCTGAATTCCATCTGGGTATATCTCTTACTTTGAGGAGAAGGGGGAACTTTTCTGTGCTGCCATTATGTCATCCCATAGCACATGTCCAGTGGTATTATGGAGAAAATCTGGTGATGGATATAGTATCCTGAATGTGAAATTCTCTGATAAGTGGATGGCTAAAACCTAGATCTCTATTTTGATGCCAGTGGCCATCTCTATTTAAAATGCAAGACAAATTAATCCCCCACCCCAACATTATCAGAATCCCACAGATGGTGCTATTATAAATAACTTCTGTTTATCTAAAAGTATTAGCATTTAACTCTAGGAGGAATAGTTGTTGTCATGTGTGGTGCAGATCTTTTTAGATGTTGGGGTAATTTTTGCCTCCGGCAGATGAATATATGAAAAAAAAAAAGATAAATACATACTTATTTTATTGGCACTTTTCTAGTTCCTAAATGAGTAAAGTTCATGAAACAAAAGTGTTATTCACAAGGGTGCAAATAGCATTCACAAGAGTTGTTTAGGCAAAATTGTTACCATACACATGTTCACAAACATTGGTTGATAATTAAAATTGGAGGCAGGCAGAGAATAAGCTTGTGGCAGAGGAACATAAGGGTTAAGAAATAATTTTGAGGATGAAGAGTTGGGTAGATGGTTTGGGTGAAGGTGGAGTGGGTAATGAAAAACCTCCTGAAAGAAACGAAGCTCCAATCAATTTTTAGACACTTCTGTAAAGAAAATGAGGTAATCCAATCAAGGAATGCAAAGAGAGCCATTTGGTTAGATGACCAATTACACTGGGGCAATAGTGACTCATTAATATTTGTGCCATATGTTTATGAAGAATCCAAGGGCTACATTAAGCAAACTTGAAGCAACTGGGATTAACAGGTAACTTGTGGAGAGGAGGAAAAAAAAAAAAGGTCTAGAGAAATGATTAACTTTACTGACTGGGAATGATATGCCTCCCTTTCTGAACAAAGTCACACTCAATGTCCTTGCTGTGTTATATTAATGATGGGCTTTGTCTCAGCATCTACATTTTGCTCTGAATCATTTTAGATAACTCAGGTTGATGAGCTTTCTGTTTTTCCTTGAAATGGCAGTCTGTGTTGCTTGAATGAAAGGAAATGTAAAACTCTTTACATTTATGCAATCATTAATTAACCTACTAGAACTTAGTTGCACCAGGGGACTGAGTGTTAAAAATAGACAGTGAAGTTAATGACAACTTTGAATAACTTTTCTGCATTTTGTCACTACAACACTTAGCTGTATTTCATTGAACTGGCTACCTGAAATCATAATGATGTAGCATCATATATTAAGACCAATGAATTTTTCATTGAGCCTATGTTTTTTGCACTCTTGGTCTCCTTCATATTTAGTGTCCTATAATGCATCACTGCTCTAGGTTTTGAAACAGTTCTAAGAAGGAATGGGATTAGAAAAATCTGGTGTTAGGCTGTGGACCAGGGATGGGAAAAGTAGTTTCAGTGTTCCTATTTGTTTTCTTCCCTTTGGAAGTGGAATTACCCAGGTGGAGTAAATGACGTTCAAACCATGCTCACTGAGATTTTTTTGGCATGTTCAAATGTGCAGAGGGGCAGCAGGTCATTCGTGGGAGTAGAGAGATTTTAACAAGAGAAAATTCCCTACTATGGATAATAATCCAAGACCAAACTGCAACATTGAAAGTACAAGCAAGGAGTGCAATTCTGTTTTACTGTTTTACACTTTCATTTGCCATATAACCATATAACTTTGGGAGAGGAGGAAGGTGTGTAGCTAAAGATGCTTTAGACACTCATGTCTAGCAGAGCTCTTTGGAGCTCTTGTTTATTTAAAAGACACCCTATGAATCCTTTGGTAGCTTCTTGGTTATTTCTGTTTGTGATTGTATGCAAATTCATCTATGTCTTTATAATATGGAGGCACTTTGGGCTTATCCTTTGTTTAAGTCCTAGCAAGACCAACATGATGAGGCTGCACAGGTATGCTCCAAATACTGCTCAAAAAATATAATATGGAGGTGAATGTTTTTTTTATAACTTAGTAATTAATATAAACTGTCTAGAGCAGACAGCTAGGATTTTGGAAAGCTAAACTGCTAGTCACTCTACTCACAGAGGATGGTTCTGAGCCTGAATTTTTGCTTATTTGTTTCTTGGATTTTCATGCTCCAGAGGTAGTTACATGGCTGCAAATGCCAAAGGAAAAGAAAAGCTAAATTCCATTCTGTAGTCAAGCCCTTAAATCTGTTTAAACACTGTCACTTCTTTTACTTACAAGCAATGTTCTCCCCAAGCTCCCTTAGGCATCATGGCTAACCAGCCTCTTTGAATACCATTTGTAGGCGACTGCTAGCACCCAACTTGTACCTGGCATTTCCAGGAAGTGTCAAAGCATCTGAAAGCTAAGGGTTGCAGTGCTGAGTCTAACCCCTTTGTGAATCCACCTCAGTTTGCTTTCTGCATAGAATTAATAGAAGCAGCATAAATCTCTAACGGGCTTCATGTTTTCTTGGACCTCTTCTCTTTTTCTTCTACTAGAGACTCTCTCTATTCCAAAACTATTTCACAGTCTAACAGACTTTACTAGGAAAACCTTTCAAGAAATCAGTCCACATTTTCTTCTTAAAGTGAAATAATGAATCGCCATACATAGATCTCTGTATCCTCTCCCAAGCTCGTTACTGTAATTTTTTTTGTACCCTAAAGAATAGCACCTTAGTGTTGATACACTTCAATCCAACAGATGTCAACTGTTAAGACCTTCTGTGAAGTGAGATCATGCTCTTCAGCTCTTTTGTGCAAGTCAGCTGAAAGGACTTTGCAGTGTTTGTAGGGAGGGGAAGGCCTTATTTTCATTCCACAACAAAGTTGCTTTCTTTCTAATTAAGACAGTGAAAAATTTTACTTTGTCTTCATTGTGGCAAAGTAGAGGACATGAAAAAAGAAAAAAAGTTGAATTAGAACCTTCTGTGTGCAGTGTTTTGTCCCTGAGTACTCTGCCAAATAGGAAGCAAAAGGTATTTTTTTTCTCTTAAATGTATCTTAATTTCCTTCATGTTCCTGTAAAACAGTGGAAGCTGAAGTAAAAAGATGAGCCACTAACAAATAATGGGATTTTATCATTGTTCATAAAGAACAATATATTGATTGATTATTTCTGGTTTATATAAAGGCAGTCGACTGAAACTTCAGGCATAACAGCAATCATTATAAAATACAGAGAGTTTAATAGCTTAGCATCTGAAAAACTACTCCAAAAGAAAGTTCCACAGTGCCTCAGCCTGCCTCCATAACCTCCTCAGGAAAGCCAAGAACAACAGTTAGGTTTTAAAGCATGACTTGAAGGTCAATAAATCTTCACTCTGCTAAACCAAGGAGGAAAATAAAAATTCTGGAACCAAGAACTCTGTATTTGAAGCGTTCAGTGGTCAAGCTTACCCCAGTAATTTAGGGGACTTTCAAGCTAACCAATTCCACCAAACAGATCCCTAGGAGGAGTGTGGTTTCTAAAGCTACCCAGATCCAGAACATTTAGTGTTTCAAAGCTCAAAGACAATACTTCAAACAGAGCAGCTGACTGGAAGGTGGCACAAATGACAAGAGTGAGATGACTGCAGCTCCACAAAGAGGCCACAATAACCCAAGAGATGTTTGAAGACATTAGCAGGATCTGTTGTCAGTGCAAAGCTGCATGGAAAATTTGGTGCTGATCAGGAAGCACAGGAGATCTGGGACAGAGAGCATTTGGTCCAAGGGCTCTCAAAGGATCTCTGAACTGTAAGGCAGGCACTGCTGTCAAGACCTTCTCTCAGACCATGAATCTAACAACAGTTGCATAAAATTAAAGCACTCTACTGTTGTCCAGCAGACTGTGTGCTCCTTGCATTGCTTGCTTGCACAGCTCAAGTCACCTTTCTTAACAGGATTCTCCTTTGCACAGCACACAACGGGGCAGAAAGCTGGCAGAAAGCTTTGTAGGATGGGGGGTGTGGGGGTCCTTTGGGCAGAGCAATTGTGAGCTGCTACTGCCCCATTTACTGGGGCAACCTGCCCCAGGGAGGCCAACCTGCCTGAGCAATTTTGCATAAAGGCCTCAAGGGTTACCCGCTTCAGACCTTCAGGTTGGTGTACAGGTCTGTTTTGGCTGTTTTTACAACAAGCTCTTTCTTGCTCATGCGGTATTTTCTGTAAAACCAACATCTTAGTTCAGATGGAATCAGTTTTTGTCTGAACTGCTGGGGAAGAGCACGTTTTTTTAGAACAGCTGCAAATGAACTAAAACTTAGCTGGAAATGGTCAGGCAACAGTCCAAACTAACATTAAAACAACAGAAAGGGTGAAGCAAAGTGCTTATTTTTGCTGAATCGATAGCTCTGTCCAGGTTAACTTCAAGGTGTTGCTTACTTCATTGCCGTGCATCACATAATTAATTTTTTCTGCATTTGGAGATCCAATTTGTGCTTCAGGCTCCCCGCTGAGGCTTCACCTAGGTTTTAGTTTAATTTAGCTGGAGGGTTGATTTTTTGTGTGCTTGCTTCCCCTCCCTGTGCTTCTAAATCTAACTCCTCATCGGCAAAACAAGGAAGCATTGCGGTTAAAAGCCTAATGGAGAAGCTGGCTCTCATACGCGGTATTCTCACCCCCCGAGAAATCTTGGAAATGGTGCGTGTCTACGGTAACTAATGCAGCCTCTGCAATGATAAATTTATTCCTTCATTTGCGAGCAAAATTGATGCACATTGCTGGGTCTTGATGACCTCTGCTTTTTTTTTTTTTTTCCTTTCTGTCATTTTCCCCCTCTGTTTGCATAACATTGTGCAAGTTTGGAAAGAACTTTGGGGTTTTTAGGACTTAAAGATTCAAGCAGTCACATCTCCAACTTTTCTGTACTTTCAGTATTATTTGAAGCAAACAAACTAGGAAAAAAAATCTATTATCCAATGCTCTGTGTAGGAATGATTTGAGCTACTCAGCAGTCTTGCTTCAAAACATTTCCTTAAAAAGGTAAGTCTGCTCAGTCTCAGATTTCCAGCATAAAGGCTAGATTAAAAAGCCAAGGCACTGGAAAATAAGGCAGGTAGATCTGGGCAATATATTAAACTGGAAAAACTTTGTTACCTATCATGCCCCATGCTGCTGTATATAATTATTAGTTGCAAAATAGCACAGCTCGAACATTATTATTATACATTCAAAAACATTTCACTTATAATTATGGAATAAACAGAAGTGCTTACAACTTAGTACCAAGCACTCACTTTGCACAAGCGAAGTTTTTCTTTTTTTTTTTTTAATGTTCTTCATTAAAAAATATGCAAATAGGACACTTGCTTTTCCAACCTCCAGATACTTTGTAATGTCAAGGTGCTGCTGAAAAAGGAAAGGAAAGAAAGAAAAAAAAAGCAGATAACTTGAAGGCTGCTTTTAATTAAAATGCATCACACTATTGTGAGTAGGAATACTGAAATTGAAAAAAAAAAAAAAGAAGGTATTTTTCAGCTTAATTAGAGAACTGGTGATAGATAAACTGAAAAGAGTTTTGTCATTTTCAAGAAATGTTGTCAATCTCCTGAAATAATATAGAGAGGGAGTTCCTCAGGTCAGTGGGCTACCTTTGCTCTGTTGTAGGCAATTGCTTCAATAATAAATTTAACCGTGCCCGCATGAAGCTTAGGCAGAATTTTGCCCCCACTACTCTTACGAGAGTTTTTCAAGCTCTTATTCTTCTCTTTTTAACAACAAGAGAGCAATTAATGACAGTTCTACAAATTGAATGACTTCCATCTTTGGCACAGAGAATACCACATAAGCAGTGAGTTATTAACGATAATATGTGACTGTTACCTCAGACATTTTTCCCAGTAGATCTTCAGGTTCTCTAAAAATGAAGCAACTATCGGGGTCCTCATTTTGAATACAGGGAATGAAAGCTCTGGGGAGAGAGGTGATGCACACAAGGTCATCTCAGCTGACTAATAGCACGGTTGGGATTAGAGGCAAATCTCTGCAGTCCCGGGGTGTTGCGTTAACCAGGAGATCACACTGCCTTCCCCTAAGGTTAGAGAGAGATCTCTCCTCCACTCAAGGAAGTGATTGGTGATAAAGCTGTGTTAACTGCCAAGGATTTCTGTAAGTACCTTGAGGCTTAAACTGCATTTCCCCAGGCACAGTAGTGGAAGGGTGCTGTGAGCTGACACTGAAAACCCTGAAATATAGCATGATGTGTAATTTTTTTCTGAAAAAATGCAAACTGTAACAACTCTGTCTCCCACACCCATTTTTATTAAATGTATGCACACAGCACATGAGCTCTGCCCTCTTTCTGAGGCCATTCAGTTAAACTTATAATTAGAGATTTGCAGCTGCAGCAGAGAAACAGTTAGCTACAATACTGCCTTAGCTGAGCTCCGCTAAATTAAGAGCAACACAGACACAGAGATGGTTCCTTCTTGAAGCTGTTTACTGACTAAGCAGATGAGTCCAAAGCTGGCAGAGTAAGGCACAGAAAAATGATACCGCCTCTGTCATTCAAGTAATAGACTTGAAAAGGACCTGAAACTTGTTTCTGGTCCACAGCTCTGGTACAAGTCTTCCTCAAGGAGCATTCCTCTGTGTGGTTTTACCCTTGAGTTTTTAGGAGCATTTAAGACCAGATATTTAAAATCTCTTTTGTGCTCACAGTTTGAAGATAAAAGCAATCCCAGGCTTAATTTTGTTTCCTGAAATCTCCGTGGGTGTAATCTCCATGGGCATTTGGATCTCCAAGTGCTCTTTTTAAAACATGTTTTTTATTTAAAACTTCGTTTGGATACAAAAACTACTCTGGCAAGGGCTTCACATCAGAAGCTGAGCTTTTGTCTGTACTGAACAGCTCATTGGGCAATGCAAGGGTCCCAGGTGACATAACTCAGCACAAACAGGTTTTAACCACAAGGGAAAGGTGGGAGCTGCCTGGCCATCTCTGCGCTTCGCTCCTTGTGCCAACCCTCTTGGGCCTTCTGGTGCCTCCACAGGGCCAGTCCTTCACTGCTTGAAGCTTGGTTAGCCCCGGCCTTTGCAATCCTGACTGAAAATGATAGAAAGCAATCAGAGCAAATGGAGCCAACTCTTCAGTTAATTAAATGCAAACCCGCTTTGCAGAGTTTCCTTCCCTCAGGATTCAGTCCTGCTCTGCTTTGCCTTGTTTTTTTATGTGAAAGTCCATGTCTTCACTGGAATAGCAGGTTGTAGGAGAGACAGAGCAATGAATGAACCTTGTTTATGCCTGGCTTTTGTCTCATTCATTTGGTTGCTTATTTTAATATATAAACTCTCATACTTGCCACGTGGAAGTGAAAAGCTTAATACATGTCATGTATTAGGCCATGTCATGTATTAGGTCATGTAGCCATGCTACATAGTTTGAAATTAGTGAGGAGTTATCTAAATTTCTAAATAGCACAGTTTCACAGCCCTCAATATTGTGGCTTCCAACAGAAAGCAGTTTATTCAGAGGTTTTTGACCTATAACACATCATAGTGGTATCGCTGCCATCAAACATGTACCTTGGATACCATAGGGATTATAGGAATAAAGAGAGACAAGCTTGCTCACACTTGCACATGTGTGTATGTACACACGCACACATACACACATTCCTCATAAGTGCAAAGCCACTGAAATTTTTCCACCGTTAAAAGAATAAAAACTCAAATCACTTTTACATGACTTTGAAACTTTTGCATAAGCAGCTTTACCGGCTCTCTAAAAGTAATGTCAGAGCACAAAAAGAATTTTGCGAGAGTAAAATTGTTCTGTACTGGAATTTAAAAAGAGCCATTGTAGCGAGGAAACAAATGTTCTAGAGGAGTTTCCAGATCTATTTGCTCTTTAAAGATGCATATGATTAACAGACAATTTGGGTTCTTTGGAATTTAAGTCTAAACATTATTTTTAAAATAGTTGTATGAATATCTTTAGATTTTGGTGTTTCAAAATCCTTAGATTGGGTCTAAGTCTTCTATCTTGTTCTCACTTTAATTAAAATATTTCTCTACATATGGTGCTGTAGTTATAACTCTGGTTTGTCTCCAAATGTTAATTACATCTCAGATTACCAAATCTCAGTCTTTCTGTATAATTCAATGTATAACATTCAGTAAGTGGTAAAATACTGTTGGAACTGAGAAGAAACTCACCTTGAATTATAATAAAGCCATCTTTTCTATTCAAAAAGTATCCATGATCACACAATGATATGTTCAGATCTATTGATTATTTTAGGGAACACTTTTGTTTTACTGAGTATTTCAGAGATGTTTACTTTCCTGTATGGATTGCTCACTGTTAAAAACTGTGTGGCATCACTTAGCTCTGATTGATCGTATGAGTCAAGTGACGCCGTTTTCATTTGCTGACTTTACCTTGTGCAGTCATTACCAGGGCAGACACTTCTATATGCTAATTGAAAATACTCTTATCAATTAGTAGATGTGCATAGGGCCTTGAGGTTTGATGTCCATTATCATTTTTACCAGCAACATTCATCCGGTTGTGCAGAATGTTGAGAGGAAAGGATAACTAAAGGGACCGGAGCCAAGTATTTGAATAAAGTCATATTTTTATTTTTTTCATTATTCACTATAGGTTTTAATAATACATTCATCGATAATCTACTGAGTGACAGACACTATATAATTAATATGCAATCTCTAAAATTAAAAATAAATTTAGGTTATCTATGTGACAGTGAATAACTTCTAATGTCATTTTCCAAGAAATATGTGAAAGGAGAATTTATGGTAGAGAGTCCACTCTGTTTTGTAGGGAAAACAGATGTTCATTAATAAACAGGCTGACCACGGAGCACTGGAACTACCATCTGGATAGGATGTTATACAGGATTTTTTTCTCCATTTTACAATTTAGTCAGTAAAGTTCTGGTAGGGATCAGGTGATTTTTTTGATTGCATGGTTAGAAATATATTAATCTATTTTTCTCTTCTTCATGTAGTTTGTCTCTTCATGACTTTAAACAAATTAATAAATAGAATGATCCATAAAGCCCTCTATAAGGCTCTGGAAGTGACAAAAAAAAGAAAAAAGCAGCTGTAAGCTGTAATGGCATTTCTCAGTTGTTGCTGCAAAGCTGGTAGTCTTGTAGAATAGTGTCTACATTCTTGTATGTCAGCTACCATACACAGATAATGCAGGGTATGCACGCTCTTAGTAGGTTGCACTGCAGTAGGAACTAGACATAGCAGTGAGAATCAGGCCTCCGTTTGTGCTATGCTCTATACTTATTTGCAAGGATAGATTGTCCTTACCCTGGAAGGATTTACTACCTGCAACTGCATTCCTGTATATAGTGGCATTTTGGCTTGTTATCTAACCAGGATCATGGTCACCTTTTAGGTGTTCATTAAGTTCATTTTAGGTAAATGATGGGTTAATCATAATTGTAGGACATACGTATATGTAATGCCCTAAGTAGATCCTTATTTTATATATGTAGAAAGCCAATAATTAAAAAAAAAAAAAAAAAATCAAGTTCCTTTTTCCCGTGCAAGAGCTTTGATGCAGGATGCTGTTTGCCTTTTCCACCTCCGTGGATAATTTTTTTAGATGTTCCTGGGGTCACTGCTTATCTTTTCCTACCTGTAAAATAGATACAGAAATGCATATCCAACAACTGGGATGGTTTACCCCATTGTAGGGCTCTTTGAGATGCCGGGAAAAGAGAGCGGAAGATTTTATTACACAGTGCTGATGTTTCCATAATGTTTCTTGCGACTGGTGCAGGGGAGTAGCACTACATAGGTTAGATGAAGCAAAGTGCTATAGATGTCAGATAATTACAGGCGATTACCTATTAATTAATGTGCTTGGCCTTCCGCTAATATTTGTATACCTTCGCCAGTGCCTTTCCCTACATGCTATCAAGACTTCTAAATACTTTCTCAGCAAGCAAAACACGAAGTGACTTGATATTAAGTGTGTTACCTATTCCGTAGTCACTACTAGCTGCCAACAATTCATCAGTATGCTGCTTATTAATTTCCCGCAACGCACTGTTTATTGATATTGCTTTTATTGTGGTACCTCACCTCAGCCATGAAGGGAGGACATGCACCTTCATCTCGCGCTAATGGCATTGCTGCCAATGCAGCAGGGAGGCTGAAGAGCAATGTGACTAATAAAACACAGCCAATAAAAATATGAAGGAAAAAATGTCCCTACTAGTAAGAAATGCATATTCCAAGTGCTTGCACAGTGCCTGGAGCTGTTAATCATCACTCCGTGGGCACCCCTAAACAACTCTAAACAACAGTTAGAAAAGGATCAGATGGCTGTTTAGGGGACTCGGTAGAGTGGTATTTGTTTGACTGGCAGGTAGCCATGCTTGTAAGGTGCACTATGAATAACAGTTACCGAAACAGAAAGACGAAGGATTTTGCTCGTATGCTGTCTATAGGGCTCTTTTCTGCTTTGTGTGGGGAGATAAAGAAGGAGCTGGACTTAGACTCCTGTGCTGGCTTTTGCAGGCAGCGCAGGGGCCGGCCAAGCTGTCCTCCAACTAGGACAAGCTGCAACGCGCAGAAATAACTGCTCTGAGCAGCTTACCTAGGGCTGCTTCTCCTCAGGGTGAAAAAGCCCAGTCTCTCACTGTTTCTCACTGATTCATAATTATTTTCTCTCTGTTTCCCTCCTGCATTTGTTGTGGAGGCAGCTTGTGGACATCCTTTCTCCCTCTCCTGGTGCCTTTTACTCCATAGCTTGCTCACTTCCCCTTCTCCTGGTCCTCACCCTTGCCAGCTGCTGCTGAAGGACAGCGCTGCAGGAAGTGGTACCCTGGGACGCGGAGCACATGCAAGGCTCTCTCCAAGAGCTGGGGGCAGCTAACCTATGGAGTCTGAATTTGGTGCCCCTCCACCTGTCAAGTGTCTTTCCAGCACGGCTGTATGGTGCTCTGGCAGCACGGGGCTAGTATTTATCATTTTGCATGAAGTTAAAAAAAATGCATGTAATCATCATCAGTCATTCATTATCAGCCCTTCTCAGCCTACTACTGGGCAAAGCCTTCTCCTCTGCTTGAATCCCTCGTGATGATCGCTGTGGTTTATTTATTTATATATTTATTTTTGCCAGAACTTTGCCACACAGAAGGCAGAGCCAGCTGGAGTTACTTGAACACAGTTTGCCAAGACCAAGTCCTCCTTGTCAATCCCCAAAAGTCTAGCTTATTTTTGGTGATCTCTGGTGGGATCCCATAGCTGGTTTGAAGCCCGTGCCAGCAGATCGCCTATCACCTATCTAGAAGCCCATCTATGCTTCAACAAAGCTGAAGTCCGTAGCAGTGGGGACATACAACTTCATCTTACACAAGCTCAGATGAGCAGCAAGGCTAGAGTGTTTCAAATGCTTCTGAGGGAAGACTGAATTTTTAAAAAGATTAGTGTTTCCAATTCACATAAGCATCCAGGGAGTTGGAGACTCAGCCAAACTTCTGTGAATTACAAACACTGAGGGATTAAGCTTTCCTGAGACTTTTTCCTAATGCTTCCTGATTCGAGGGAGGTTTTTTGGCAGATACTTCTCACTGTTGCTTCACAGGTCCAAAACCATGCGGAGCTCTCCTATGAGAAGACAAACTCATTTTTAAATATTGTGTTTATGAGGTCTGCTCCAAGTGGGAATAAATAACATAGTGTTTAAAGTGGTGTCAGGAAAGATCATTGCCTCGAGGATTTTCAGCGTCATTAACGAAGAAAAGGCTGTAGACCTTGGCCTTTAGAAATCTCCAGGTGCCCGTGGCTATCCAAGGAATCCTCACAGACCTCCCCACAGTTGCAGCAGCCATGCTGCCTAACCCT
Organism: Crypturellus tataupa; assembly: GCA_034781795.1. Classification (NCBI taxonomy): domain Eukaryota; kingdom Metazoa; phylum Chordata; class Aves; order Tinamiformes; family Tinamidae; genus Crypturellus; species Crypturellus tataupa. The sequence goes on along the minus strand of JAWLRI010000255.1, from coordinate 402,550 downwards.
GGAAGTGGTAAAGCTACCCCGTTGTGTGTGTTTCTGACACAGACACACTCCTTTATTGGAGAGTCTGAGCTTTGGTGACTGGCATTCCTAAAGCCACCTGGTCCCCGAGGCTGCCCACAGCCGGAGTCTCCAAGCAGTGTCCCTTTAGCTGTCTTTCCTGCAGGGTGGCAGGAAGGGCAAATCCAGATCAGCTTAGAGCACACAACCTTGGGAGTCTGTGCACATGTGTGTCTTTGAGAGCAGCGCTGCTTCGAGAGAGCACATAGGGCTGGAAGGTGAGAAATAGAGGTGAGGAAAAGTCCCTGTGTCTCTCCCCTTCTGCAGATCACTGGGTCAGATGTTGCAAATTTCCACTCAGTCAGTCCCACTGATACTTGTCCAGTGCCCTTCGCCAGGATATTTAGTGCCAGGTAGCGTAAGAGAGTGCTCGCAGTCTGGCGTGACAGAGGTGACGTGCTCCTTGTGCAGTTCATGGTATAGGAGTTTGCACAGTGGATTTCACTGCGGCCAGTGTGCATCTGAGCTGCAAAATCTGAAGGTAAAGTTTAGATCTTTTGGCATTCCTGTCCAGGAGAACAGGATATGCAGCAATCTGTATAGGGTGCAGAGATCTATATTGCTTGTTCAAGGGGTGCTCTGTAAGGGGACTTACATAGTGTTACAAAGTATTTCGCCTTTTTGTGGGTCTTGCTGAAAGTGCCTAAGTTGCATCATGGAGTTCATGTAAAAGAAAAAAAAAGAAAAAAAAAAAGAAAAATTCAAGAGTTGAGAATGTAGTTCATGCAAAACTACTTAGTAAATAGTGGCATTTTCAAAAATACCTGTGACTGTCTGCATCCTTATGCTCCTAATTCTCTTTGAAAATCTTTTCACTTGAAGATGTGGATACTTCCTCAGCTTTGTCTCTCTAACTACTGCTCTTTTATACCTCTTAGAATGCGGCTCACCTGAAACATGTCAGTTTGAGGCACAGTAAATTGGCTTGTTTGGGGGGTCTAACTTCAGAGAGCAAGGCTTACCACTTAAGACAATGAGGTTGAAGCCAGACTCACCTCTGTGTCACCCAAAATAAACAGTAATGATGATGATAATGGGAGAAAAGACTCATGTTTCCCTCTGCAATGTGTGTCTGTCTGGGAATAACAGTGAGAATTGGTACATGTTGACAGGAAAAAAAGACTTCTCACAAACTCAAACATTTGTTGAAAGGGAGAAAGGCCCTTCCCTTTTTGTTTTAGGGGTGAAACTAGAATGGAAAATGAGATGTAAATACCTTCTTTACAGCCTCCGACAAATTATTTTTATTGTAGTGAAACAGTCCCTTTTGGCTTCTATAACTCCCCTCACAAAAATATTCCCTTTCAAATGAAGATAATTTTACCTCTTTTATGTTACAGTTTGTTTAGTTTGCTTTTAGTAAAAATATGTAAACATAATACTTTGATATTGGTACAACTATTCTTTCCTGACTTATTCGTGAAAAGGAGCTACAGAGTGCTCATGAAATTTGTGTAGGGAGGAAGAAAAAGGTTACCCAGTTAAAAAAGATTACCCAGTTTTAATACACCAGCTGAATTTACCTGAATGTGGGTATCAAATGCTTTTTTAAGTACTCTGGAATAAACAAAAGTCTTAAAGTCTCAATTGTTTGATTAATTTCTAATTTTATATAGTATGGGTTTTATTCAATTTAGCTGTACTAGAAGAGAACATAAAAGCAATAAACCCCAGAAGCATAAGATGAAGAACCCTTTCTTTGAGAAAGAGTGGTGCCCAAATTGTTAATTTTCTATGACCCTGCACTGTTTGGATTCACTCGTTAATTGCCAGCAAGTAAATCAGCTGCATGTGTATCTGTGTGTGCATGTTGTGGATATACAGTAAAATGTGTCTTACTCTAGCTTTTTGTTACAAATAGGAGAGTCAAGCCCATTGTTCCTAAGTTGCAAATGTAAAACCATTTATGGCTTTGTAATTGCACAGTTTTGCATGCTTTTAACTTGAGATCAGTTTGCAGTTTTGTAGTTCACATGTCCTTAGTTCTCAAAGCAAAGCCCAGAGATTTATGAACTCAGGTGAATCAAAGCTTCAGAAAAAACTCTCAGAGATCAGAGATTTGCACAGTTCTTATCTTCTGCCAAATTATTCAAGTGGAGAGCAGAGAAAATGCTATTTGGAAAGTGAGGAAGGGAGGAATATGAGCATAGGCATAACACTTGGTAATATGCTTTTTCACCTTCCTGTAAGAATTTTGATTGATAGATTCCCCTGCAGTCTCCTCCATTAGGCTAATTTAGAGAGTCACCTACGTGTTGCACATATAACTTGCTAAGATTTTCAAATTGCTCCTTTAGGAAAGTCATGTTCTTTAATACCATTCATTAAGTCCACTTCTTGGATATGTTTCTGTGCCACAAACATACCTAAAATGAAATCTAAAAATGCCAGTACTGGTCTCCTTCTTTGTTTCCCAAAAGCGCCCCCTCCCTTAAAATGGTTAGTCTTTATATATTTCAAAACCATAAGGGATCACTGTGAACATCAAATCTGACTTCCTGCTTAACACTGGCCATAGGCTCTGCTGAAATAATTCCTGTCCAAACTAGAACATATCTTTTTGAAAGTCAACTCCTCACTTCCCAGCATATGAAAAGGTCTCCCATGACACCTATAGACCTTTCATAGTGGACAGATTCTTCCCAGGATGCAGACAAATTGAGTTTTTCCTGTAAGGTTCTGCCCCACTCTGAGTTGATAAAGGAAGGCCCAGGAACTATAGGTATACTGTGATTACTTCTTTTGCACTGTGTGATGTTCCTGGAGCTTGTGCATCTTCTGCTTTATGAGATATACTTGGCCTAGGGGAGCTAAGTGGAAGGATGAGGGAGAAGAGGAGGTGCATAATGGTATGGCCTCCAGCACTATTATTTATGACAGTATCCTTCCAGCAATCTGTGCCTGCATAGGGTGAAGGCATGGTTTCAATTCTGCCCTTGAAACATGGATTAAGCAATGTTGCTAATACATATTTGTCCCTGTGGCTGTCAAACATTTCACTGATACTAGACTCTGTAGACAGCTTAATAGCTAGGTCTTCTGTCAATGTTACTGCAGCAGTGTCTTCTTTGCTTTAAGATGCTGTTCAGATTTATTCAAGCAATAGGTGTAGCATGATACTTGGTAAATAGCAGCACCTGACTGTATACTTGTATCATCACTGCTTGCTGACATCCCAAGTGACCAGACAAAACGGATAGACTATGGAAACCAAGTGCTGAGAAGAATGCAGTGGGCAAAAGTTGGAAAGATCATCTGTCTCTTCCCTATTTTATGTCTCCTAACACAGTTACATACACAACATGTTATTATTCTAGAAGTCTTTGAACAATAACTACCATTCAGAGGAGCTGAAAACTTGTGTATCCAACAGTATTGGACAAATGGCTTCATTGGCACTGTTAGTATGATAGCATTGATTTAGCCAAAGTGTTACCAGCTTTTCACATTCTGCTTAGTATGTTTCATATGACCTCACTTGATTTCTCTGGATGCCAGAGGCTGGAATTATCTGTGAAAAGATAAAGTATTTTCCATGCTGCTAAATTACAGCTCACCTTTATGGTGGAAGGTGAAGAATATTTGGCTTAATGCTATAGCTGGTAGCTGACAAAGGCGCAATAATCAGTAATGCCTCTACTTCACGCTTTGGTTCTCAGCTTTGGCTTCCCAGCCTATCAAGCTCTTTCCTGATTATTTTCTGCCGGAGCTGATTTCCTTCTCCTCATGACAGATGACTGGAAAGCGGTTATGAATTCCCCCAGACCTCATGCTGTCAGACAAAAATATTTTTATTCTTCAACAATTGTTTACTCTATCTAGTGCTTGCAGATAACTGTTCAAGATGAGTAGAATACATCTGAGTCTGATCTTGGAAGGTTTTAATGTGAATGGAGGTCCTTTCTACCCTGGGAAGCTCTGGACCACTGTCAACTGCAGGAGTTCGACAAAATGTAAGTGCATCCAGACTCATAGAAAAGCTTTTGTAACAAAGGGATCACCTAGATCTTTTCGAGTTCTTTTCATATGGTTTGTGTTTCTCTTTTCTTCCAGTGTTGATTGCATAAAATACCTGTGGACCTTGTTTAATTCTATTTTCTCCATTGAATCAAACAAACCAGAATGTTTGGAATTTAACTCCTGTGATATCCACTACACAAATCGCAGTTACATTGTAATGAATTTGTTTGAAGTTCCTTCAGCACCAACCCTCACATGCACAATCACACCTTGAAAAACACTTCCTCTGTGTGACTTTGGTGTAGTTCCAGACTTTTTTTGCTAGCCTCCAGGGACATGGAGACCTTAGCACTGACCTACATTTCAGCTAATTCTCTGACTGAATCCTTCTTTGTTTACTGCATTTTGACAATAATACTTTTATGTCCTTTGTCTGCCTTTGTGCCTACATTCACGATCTATTGATACCTAACATTCTGTTTTGCCTTGAGGATTTTAGATGGAAGAAAAATGCAGTGTGTTTAAACTTACCTGTAATATGGAGAGATAACATTTTTATTTTCTCTCTCATTTCTAAGGTGACTATTTGAGGGGAAGATATTCTTTGCCTTGATTTTCTATATTTCTTAGAACACGGAGCATTTGAAGCATGGGACAGTATCAATGCATATTTTTTGTAATCATACACTTTTTCTTAAGCAGTGACACAAGATCAGTGTTCAAATTCCATGAACATTTCTGCTTTCCTAACTGATTTGTGTGATTTAATGTCTGAAATTAAAAGTCTAGAAAGGGTATAGTCACATTAGTGGTGAAAAGTGCACCTTTAAAAAGCTGAAAAATGAAATATCTTCATTTATCACAGGAAACCTAGTAATTCTAACCAGATTGATCTTGAATTTTATCTTAGTCAGGACTTAGCTGAAAAATAAGGATTAGTAGAGTAAGTTTATTTAGGTCCTCAGTGTGAACTGTTGTTTATTTGAAATATTATCCTGTACCTCTGGCAACCAAGTTGACATTCTGTTTTTTTTTTTTTATCATTTACTAGTCTGTCCTTACTGACCTTCATATCTTCCCCAGTCCCCTAGGGCATTAAACCTACTGTGTCCTGCTTTATTACCTAGTCAACTTCCCATCTTCTTCTCTGCCTGGAGTTTGGTAAGATTAGTTCAATGATTAGAGAACAAAAACCAGCCATGTGACTGGCTTGACCAATATTAGAGGCTGACTACTGAACTGCAAATATCAGATACTGGGAGTACTACTCACAGGGAACAGTTTATGAGCAATTTGTAGGCTGAAATTGGTTTGCACAAAACATTTATTGGACAGCTTCAAATAGAAAACAAACTTGTAAAAACAGCAGTTTGTTCATGGGCTGCATTCATGAGTATGATAAATTATGTGGTAGAAACTGTTTGCCCACTGTTAACTTCTCTGAGGGAGACGTAAGATACTGCTGATGCCACTGGAGAGAGCTCAGGACCCATCACCCCTACGCTACAAGAATACAGTTTAAATGAAAGAACTCATGCGGAACGAAGCAAATGATGGAATAAACATTGCAGATGCAATTGAAGGTGCATGCCAACTTATATGAATTAGAAATGAATGTTAATGTTCCTTAGATCAAGAAATTACTAGCTTGTATCCAACTCATAAGTTCTTAATTCTAAAAATATGATGTTTAAATTGTTGAAAATGGAAATTTCAGCTGTACTGTCATCCAAAATATTTAACCCTTCTTTCTTCCCCTCATTCTTCCCTCTTTCCTGGGTTGTCCCCAAACCAACCTAACAAAGAAGGAAGCACAGTCCAATCGACCTGACATCTTTCTGACAGTCATGGTCTGCAGCTCATTTCATTTATGCAAATTCCGTTCCTCCAGGCCGGTATTCTGATGTGTCAGCTGTACCTAACATGGACACTTTGTAGCTCAAATGACATTCTTACTCTGTTCTGATAATTGTCCTGCACCCTCTAATGTCTATGCAGCAAGTGGATCAAGAGCTGCCATTCCAAGTACCCTGGATGGGGAGAATAAATGCCAAATGTCTTTTTTTAAGATGAAGTCTTATTGATGTTGAATATTTTTTTTGTTATATTTTTATTATTGTGAAATAAGGTGTGAAGTAAATTTTGACTGGCTCCTTTAAAAACATAAATTACCTGAATGTCTTTAAAAATGGAGCTTCAACTCTCAGTAAAGTCAAAGGCAGTTCCTCCCTGCCTCTGAGTGCAAAATTTTGCTCACAGATTGTAACCTAAACTTGTTTTTATCTGAAGTACTATGTTGCAGAGGCTGGTACGAGATTTATTGTGATGCATTAAACCATCTGTTCCCAAGGACTGTGCTTCACATTCCAGTACTAGCCAATGCTTGTGATGCTGTGTGTGTGATTCTCAAAGCTCTTTTGCTATTTTAACTTACTTGCAAGGAACAGAGGGTTTTCACTGATTTAAAAAGCAGATATTTTGGTCAAGTCTTGAGTAGACTACAGCTACAGTGATACTTGCAATGTGTTGCCACTAACTTTTTTTCTTGTCTGTCCAGTTTCTTAATAACAACTCTCACAGTTAAAAAAATAGATATATAGTTTTTTGAAGACTCAGAAATGAATGAAGCAAAGATTGTGCATTTAACACAGGGATGCAATATACCTCTGCTTCTTTTGAGATAACCAGATAGCTAAAGCATGCCTTTTTTTTTTTTTTAATAGTGAAATATAGGGACAAAATGCTGAAAGTTGGCTGCTGGTGATCAAAGATAAAATGAAGTGATCTTTTTCACCATTCACAGAGAAAATGGCAAGTGTTAGTATTGCACTTAAAGTTCAGTAATGGTATTGTTTTTTGTTACAACTGGAATGATGTAAATTTGGAGACATAATAGTTTACCTGCTCAGAGAGGTAGATTTGGAGCAACCTCAACTGGATTCACAGAGTTATCATGTTGCATTTGTTAGAGTGTGAATTACCAGTTACTCCAAAATCCCTGCAGATATTTGGATGTTAGTTTTCTGCTGTGGGCTTTTCTTTCCCTGGAGACAGTATTTCTATTTTTGTACTATAGATTGTCTTCAACATCCTGTGGATGCTTGAGGAAAGAGGGAAAGATTCAGATCTCTAGCCTGACAGTAGATGTAGCTCAGCAGACTTCGGCGATCCATGCTGATAGGCATTCAGTAAGACTCGGACAGCATGGCTTCCTTGTTTAGGAGCCTCATGGATGCAGCAACCTACATTTTTGCCCATTCTCGTATTTACTTCTGATGCTCGGGACAAAGCCATGACTTGGGAGGCATCTGTCAGGAAGACAGAAGAACCGGACAGTAACCAGGAGACTGTATTGACTAATAGGAAGTCTCTGAACACATTTAACAGCCTGTCTTCAGGCAGGTGATTAGGAGAGCTGGAAATGGGCTGGCACTATAGGGGACCCAACATCCTTGGAGATCAACCTAGAAAGCAAACCTCCCTCATGACCTCTGTCCTCTTTAGTGTCCAAAAATGACATCTCCATCCTTTGGAAGCAAATTACTGGTAACCTGAAAGTGTGATTGCATAAATACAATAGAGTGACACAATCCTAGGCTGTTGCATGACCTGTGCTCAAAATATCTGTCTTCATAGGAGGAAGAGGGAGGAAGGAGAGTAGTGTGGTTAAGTCACCATTCCATGAAGGAATGGATTTTGATCACATATGGGTGAGATTTAATGATGTTTTCTGCCTGAACAGATTAGGTGAATGTAGATGTTTCTAGCAGAAACTTTGCCATGGAATGCTGGAAAGACAATCTGCTTTATCAACTGGCAGAGGACAAAATGATGAGAAGTGTCCCCTGGGGAAGCCTTCTGGCTCTGGGGAACATCTCTCATTACAGCAGGCTGGCCAGCGGCAGCACAGAGATGTGTGTTTAGAAACCCTGTATCATTACATGGCACCTAGGGACATTCTTGGGCAAGTTCACAGAAGGACACCCAGTCTGGATACAAGGAGAGAGCCACATAGATCTTGTTTTAGTCTCTCATGGTCTTCCAAGAATATTTTCACTTACCTGATGATAAGACTCAGCTTAGAAATGAGAAAAGAAGTTAATACATCATTGACAATTAGGCAGACTTGTAGTGGTGAAGGATGGGGCTAGGCAGGGTTGGATTACAGTAGCAACAGAGGAGGAAGAGGCTTGTATGCAGAAGGAAAACACAAATGAAATTAATGCTTTTGTCATATCATTTTAACTGAGGCCAGGACCTGCAGGGCTTTCACCTGCATTTTTTCACGTGAACTGCTCTAGCCAGGTGGGAACCCATCTACTAATTCACTAGTACTCCAGATACAGAAGAGGAGAATAACAAGTTTATATAAAGATATACTGACACACATCCACTACACATTACCTCTGGTTTAATCATGTTAACAGACAAAACAGGCAAGGCCTGCATATAGCCCTGCTCCTTACAAATTCCTCCTGCAATATGCTTTGGGGATGAAAGTGGTGTACAGCTCTGGTTACACTGAGATGAACTTCAGCACGATTTCTGGGGCACAATTTCTTTAGTACCACAGAGCTCTTTGAAACTGAGTTCACAACACTTAGTTTTATTTACTTATTTATTTATTTTTTCTGGAATAGTTTTTGTATCTAGCATTCAGGGCTAGAGGGTTTACAGATATCCTTCTGTAGAAGTGTACCACTGTGCGCACATAACTGAATCTGGTACTCTAATAAAAAATAGGAAATGTTTGTAGACCCTAACTGATATAAATCAATGAAGAATGGGAAGGAAAGGAAGTCTTTCACGTGTCTCCTGGAAAAGAGGTGAAACAGTACACACAGTTCTGCTTGGGAGAGGTTTTCTTTTTATTCTCTTTGCATAGTGCTTAACTCAAAATGGATTTTCACAAGTGCCAATGACCATGATCATGACATCTATTTGGCATGCAAATAACTATATATGAACTTTTATGGTCTGTAGATTACCTGCAATACAAAAAAAAAAAAAAGGTGAAAGTCAAGAACCTGCTACAAACTTCCTCCCAAGGAACCTGATATCTAACATTAGTTTGAGCTCTATGCATATGCAGGGTATACAGTTCTTGTTCCTCATCAGCCTTTCTGCCTTTCAGTCTGCCATCTGCCAATCTGCCTCTGATTTTGTGAAGGTATCTGGGACTATTGGTTAGGGGCTAATGCATAGCCAGAGGATCATTTACAGGTATTTGTAAAAGAGAGGCAAGTTGTCTGTCGTCCAGCTCATACACCAGGAATTAGGCATATACAAGGAAATACTGTAGGGTGTAAGTATCTCAAGTACCTGCACATTCCCTTGACCTAAATAAAACAATCAGGCTGCAAGAAGCCTGAGAGAACAGACTACATCACATATAATAGGAAAGTTCAAAATGCTTTCTCTTTCTTCTTGAACTCTGTCTTTGATTGTACAGGAAGAAAGCATTATCCAAAACTGTCCTAGGAGTTAGTGAGGATCCTAAGAGTATCTCCAAGAATTCCCAGGATACTTTCTGACATATATATTTTCTGAATAATTCAATTAGCTCTGCTTTGCTACTTAAGAATTAATGTCCTCTGATATAGGTTTTATTATTTTGCTATTGCCAAACTCAAGAAGGCAGGGAGCCTACAAGAATGATGTACGTTTTGGGTATTACCATGACTACCAACTAAAAGATACTAGAGAAAATAGATTGTTTACCTTCATTTCCCTAGTTGCATGCAAAACAAATATTATATGGGCAATTATTATGTAATTCCTGGAAAGTGGACTTTAAGGATACAATCAAAGCAAAATCAGAGCTATTCATAAGCAAAAATTTAATATAGCTTGAGTTTTCTGTGGTTTTTTTTTTTTTATTTAGTCTTGGATGCTGCTTTGTTAATCTCACTAGCAGCATACAATTATTATAAAAGTCCCCATCTAGGTGCTCAGTAAAATCAGGACTGATATTTTTTCATCATCATGGATTAGGGTTTCTATATTCAGTAATATTTGAGATAGCAGTGAATCAGAATTATATTCTACTAGTCCTAAGGTTAGCTTTGCAGTGTAAAATATTTCATTTACATGCTGTAGTTTAAAAGGTAGCAATTCTGAGTGATGGAAACCTGTACTGTACAGCCTTGATATCATATCTGGGATATTGTACTTTGGGGAATGAACCAGAACCCACGAATGCTGACACAACGATTGAATACATGATCTTATATTTACAATATAATATCTCATTTTTAATAGTACTTATCCAGCCAAATATTCCAAACAAGATGCTGATATCCTGCTTTACTGAAGGCTAGTATTTGGAGAAGGTCTGTCGCTTTAGCTTGCTGTTTCAGCTGTAATTTTTCTTTTCTATCTAAATTTCTTCTTTCCTATATCTCCTCCTTCCCCTCTTCTTCCTTGCAAATTTACAAAAATCACTATTTTTTTTTTTTTACATGGAGGTGGTTTAATTGTTCCAGAGCTTTTCTAGAATATGTAATAACCTGCAATTTTGTCCCTGGGAGGTAAGAACTACTTAGATTTTTGTAGAGTAAACTATCTATGCACTTTTTTGGTCATTTCTTGAACAATATAATGACCACTTAATGCTAAATTTAGAGCATTTACATGGTAAAACTGATGTATCCAGCCAAAAGAATATCATCCCTGTGCAAGAAGACTTTCAGTGTTACCTATATAATGTAAAGTTTTCCTGATGGCTTCTTGAAGGGATGTAGGTTAAGAAAGGAAAAAGAGAGGGATGTAAATTTAAAATGTTTATACAGTGAAATAAAAAAAACTGTCCTCTTCCACTTACACCAAAATATATTAAAACATTCAAAGTATGTTTTTCTGGCAAAATCATGCCATTGTGTACTTTTTTTTTTTTTTTTTGTTCAATACTTTCATATTCTAAAATAAAAATTTGCAACTCAAAAATCTGAAATGATTCATTTGGAAGATATCCAAGCAGGACATTTTTCTTTGTGGAACTTTGTCTTCATTTTTCTCTGAAACAAAATTCTGGCAAATGCCCATGCAAGTTTCCAAAGCAGTTTAGTCTGGACAGTTTTGAACTTTCCTTTGAAAAATGATTCTGTCAGAAGTATTTCCAGGCAGTTCTAACAGCAACACTCTCCACAGTTTTGACCAATCAGCTTCCACAATAGCTTTCAGAAAAATAGATATCCTTTTTTTTTGGTGAATTTCTTCTTATTATTATTACTAATTTTAACAATATCATGACAATATTGAAGGACTACATGAAACTATTGTTGTAAGGGTGTAGTGATATAGATGTGTTCAGATGGAGAACTAGAATACAAGGTTCAAATGACTACCCTAAGAGTAATCCAACCTAACAGTATGTCACAGCTTTATTCTAATTTCACACAAAGTTGCGTTAAATTCTCTACAACATCTACATATCTTGGAGGGAAAGACATTCCATCAAGTGTTTTTCCAAAACGTTCCATCAGTGTCAGTGTTTTTTGACAGCAATGGCATGAAGTAATTGAGAAAAAGGCTATTTTTTAGAGAATGTAAGTATAATTGTGAAGTTGAAATAGATTGACAAATAATTGTAACTAGAACTGCAAAACTACAGATTTTACCTCTATTTAGAAAACACTTAAAAAAAGAATGCTTCAGCCATTTGGAATAAATATGACTTGGATTGCTTTGCAAGCTGTAACATGAGAAAAATGCTCTTTCAAAATAAACTTTATAATTCTAAAATAAAACTTTAGGGAATGTCCACTCAGAATGTCCTCATATGTGCTTTTTATCTTTTTCAATATAGAGTTAGTCTAGCTTTCTGCATATTTTTATGTGTCTTTTTTTTCCTCCTTGACTGTTCTTAAAATGGAGCAAGAAATGCATAAGCTGCATATTCAAGTTGACAGTGATAAAACATTTATTTCTTACCTTTCATGACACTATATAAAAGACAAGTAAAAGATGGATTTTATATTTTATGAAGTTTAATTTGTCCTGAAAAATGAAACAATATAAAATTATGTCTATGACTTTTTCATGTGAGGTAACTCTGAAATATCCTTTGTGATTTCTGAGATTTTTTTTCTTATGGAGTATATAAACCTTTCTGTATGACTGTCAACTGAACTCCTATTACCTTTTCTACAAATATCAATACTTGCATTAGCCATGTTTATTGTAGCTAAAATTGTGAGTATTTAAAGCTATAAAGATAAGATGTTATAATCTTACACTTACATTATTGTCAGTAGAATGTTATGAGTTTTGCTAAAGATGATTTTTTCCCTTTTAAATTATGTCAGAGGCGATCTTTTTTTTAATGTCTTTACCTTAAAGAGATCACAAAGTTATACAGCTTTGGCTGAAAACCAAAGTATTTTGATTTAGCGATAAGACTCCATGGAAGCTGCAGAACTATTGTTCCTTTTCTCCACATGTCGTAGGGACAGGCTCCCCAATAACACTGTATTTCCCACTGATGCACTGTAGACAAATGCATGCATGGTGCGATGCTTCCCAGTACATTGGCTTTGCACTGCCCTAGAGGGAAGGTCAGAATGACTTTTTGGAGGTTAAAGCTGTCTGCAAAGTGGACCAGCAGAAGAAAATGAGAGCAGACAATGTCTGAATAATGCTTGTTTTTTTGGTGGTAGTTTAGGAATATTTCCACATCAGCATGTTTTGAATTTTGATAGAAAAATTCTGGTATTTGAATAGCTGCTGAAAAGCAACTAATTTTCCTAGTGGTGCCTGGATAAACACTTTTTAATGAACTCTGTTCAGGACTTGGACTTGTGTTATCTTCAGGAGAAGTCTCAATAATGTATTGCTTAATAGCCTATTTCAACTCTATGGTGAAATTCTACAGTCTACAACTCAGTTTTTAATGTCCTGAGGTTGCAGCTAAAATGAGTCAGTGTGACATACTTACCTTCCATATTCAATCAGACAACTGAGTTATATGTGTATGACCAAATTCACAGGATTCTGGAAAAGAAGCTTTCAACATGGGTAGCATCTCCATACTGACATTTCTTTCCCACATTTACTATATTCCCTTCACAGAGTATCTTGTTCAGAAGCTGGAATGGTATCAGAAAGATTTTTTTTTTGTCCTGAAGAAGACTGAAGTTCTTTGATGCTTGAATCATGCTTAGTGGAAGCAAAAATGTTCTATCCCAAATTCCTGATTCTATCTTTTTGTTTGTTTTTATGCTTGTAACTCATGTTTATTTTTAGAACAACTGTACACAGAAATAAGTATTGCTTTCCATTACTAGGGTAAGTTGAAAGAATGGCTAGGGTTGCAGTAGTTTATGGAAAATCTAGCCACTTGTGTCTTCTTTATTTTTTCAGGATGGGAAAAGAGGAAAAATATATCTAGGATTTCCAGGGGAAATCATCCTCAAAGTTGTCCAGTTAGAACAGTGACTCAAACAGAGATATATCCTGTAAAAGAGCTAATGTTGACTTAAGTCATCCCCCAAAAGATATTTGCATGATATAGAAGATTATTTTATGGATATCCTATTTTTTTAGGATTTATATTATTTTATATTTTATGCAAGCCATCTTTATGACTGCTTGATTATTATGAATGATTAATAAGCTTGAATAAACTGCTGGTTGAGACCAATCCCTTCCTCCCCACAAAAAAAAAAAGAATTTAAGATTTTAATCTTAACAGTTTGGATAACACTACGCAAAAAAGATGAAAAAAATGATTATGAAAAAATGAAGATGTTGTCAGAAAGGATTTTTACCCATATCCTGCTGCTTATTTTAGAACTGAGGTTTAGTCAGTCATTAAATTGACTGATCTACTATGCTACTTTCTGTCCCACTTGCCTGACATTAGCAGTTTTTTCTGTTTCATTTACAGATTTTTTTCTTCAATCACTTTTTAAACTGATTTACAGTTAGTTTGTTGGGGATTTATAATAGTTAAATATTCCAATAGACATAAGAAAAAGTTTATAATCCTTTTTTAATGCTTATTCTGGTGTGGGATTATTAGGAAATGTTTTCTTAAGGAGTAAAATTTAAAAATACTTTCAAAATACTTTCATGCATAATTATCAAGTTGGATTTTTTTTTTAATCCTGCCCAAATGCACTCAGCCCGTGCCTGGCTTTTCAGCAGGATTAAGCTCCAGCAACTTTCAGCTGAAATTAGGGCTGCTGAAACAAAAAATCAGATGGCAGATCTCAATGTACTTTCATGACTTTCTTTGAAATTTTGGCTTAGTTTGCATAGCATCTCTTGACACTTCCCAAATGTCAAGTACTATTGCAAGCATTGCAACGTCAAGTATTGCAAACAACCTTTTCTTTTTATCTTAATGCATTCACCATGTGGCTTGTTCACAAAGGAACTTGCATGCTTTCCTTGACCAGAATGTGTTCACGAATGGCCAGCAAAGCCACAGTGCCTGTGCTTGTGTAGCCTAATATTTGGATGAATGCGTTCAGCAGCAAACACAGGTGATGCCACTTTACGTTTCCTCCATTTTATCAATAGGATATGAAAAGTCATTGTGAAGGTTTAGATTCTTATGTATGTCACTAGAGAGACTGATCTCAAGAAACCTTTTAGGGTTGAAAACCAAGTTAATTTGCTCTTTGCTTATAAAGGCTCTCAAAACCTAGATATTTCTGGATCTTTTTCTAATACAAGACAAATACAAGTCCACATATGGTAAATTCTGAGCATAATTCATTAAAAGATTTTTCATAATTTCTGAGTTCTTTTAAAGTGACCTTCAAGCGAAAATATGTATCAAATGAAACCTCTGATATTTCTCTGCTTAAGACAGCACCTCATTCTCAGTAGATCATATCATTTTCTGAAATATGTGCTCTGGAGAGCTAAAACTAGGATGTATCTTGTTTTTGTAAACCAATATCCTTTCCTAGATAAAACTTGGGTCTGAAGAAACAACATGTTTTTCACTCCATGTGAAGTGTTTGTTGCACTGCAATATGGGCATAACAATATTGACTAAAGAAGATCCTGCAATATTTCAATGTATAAGCTTGTTTATAAGCTGCACTGTGGGTTAAGAAACTTTCTCTTTACATA
>JAWLRI010000255.1:328614-384430 GCA_034781795.1 Crypturellus tataupa | reverse complement strand
CTGTTCAGCCTGGAGAAGAGAAGGCTGAGAGGGGACCTGATCAGTGTGTATAAGTACCTCAAGGGAGGCAGTGAGGATGCTGCTGGCCTCTCTTCAGAGGTGGCCACCAATAGAACAAGAGGAAATGGCCACAAACTAAAGCACCAAAAGTTCCACAGGAACTTAAGGAAAAAATTCTTAACAGTGAGGGTGACAGAGCCCTGGAACAGCCTGCCAAGAAAGATTGTGGAATCAACTTCTCTGTAAATCTTCAAAACCAGCTTGGACACAGTCCTGTGCCACTTGCTCTAGGTGACCAACCCTGCATGTGCAGGGGGTTGGACTAGATGACTTCTAGAGGTCCCTTCCAACCTTAACAATTCTGTGTTTCTGATTCTATGATTTGTCTTGGGCTAGCAAGGAGTGTAAACTCATTTGCTTTGAGTTATGGACTAATTTCAATGACTTGCACAAAAGTTAACTTAATGTTAAATATATATATATATATATTTAATTTCTCTTTTAGCACTTTATTCTGTCAAATCATCCTAACATTTGCTGCACTTGAAACATAGGCCTGGGCTCACCTGTGTGAGGACTTTGCAGATGATGGAGACTGAGATTAGGTATTTTGAAGACAGAGGTAGGTTCTTCTCCACAGAAAACCTTCATCAGCAAGCGTCAAGTGAGTCTTCTATTTCCTTCCTTTCTCACAGATTTGAAGATAAAAGGAGGATATTTATATGTTTCCCACTGTCAGAGCAGCAGAAGAATGGCCTGTTACAATTGTCATGAGCAAGAAACTGAGTGAACAAAACAAACTTATTTTGAAAAAAGGAGTGCTTTTCTTCAGAAAAATATTAATTTGAAACTTGGTTTTGTGATGGCAATAGCATGCTATAAAATTCAAAATACTAATAATTGAAGAATGTAATTAAGAACAGTGCAGACCTCAAAGAGGAAAAGATACAACCATGATAATTTTGAATAATAGTTTTAAAATCACAAAAATCAATTCATACTGGTATATGTAGTTAAAAAAACCCACTAAATTATCTAAAAGGTGAACAAACTACCACGTGCCATGGCTGCAGAAAAACTTTTGTATAAAGTAAAACAGTGAGAATACAAATGAGAAAGTGCTGGCAAATGTTCTGTGTAAAAAAAAAAGATTAAGTATCCCAAACTGTGTCAATTATTAAAACTAAAGGCTCAAACTTTGACATATGATCTAGAAATCATAAATAACACTTTCAAAGAGCAGTGTCAGACACACTAATCTTTCAAGCTGCTTTAAAGAGGAGATAAAGTTTGTAAACAAAAGCACTTTATTGAAACTTTCATCAGATCAAAGTATAACCTTAGACTTAAGAAATAATAAATGCTGTTAAAGCCTAACACTGGGGAAAGCAACATGCTTAGATGAGCTGCCAGTAAACATTCAGGGAGGTCACACATATGCAACCAGACTGTTAGTGGGAGTGTTTAACCAAACATTTGAAGCAAAAACACTACTGTTACTCACCAGTCACAATGAATGGTTCCTCCTACACATCTGTAGTATTGGATATTGGTCCTGAGCCTTGGACTATTTACCATGGGTGAAAAAAATATACTTCTGTGCCTAAAGCTCACATACAGACCCTCAAATTTACTGTAAGCCTTGAGTATAGGCTTAAAGGAGAGCAGAAACCTGCTGAGACACTCTGCAGCTCATCCCAAGTGATTTCTATTTGGAAACTTTGTTCACAGACATCAGCCTGGATTATTTCTATTGTGGTTCACTGAGAATGGTTTAGAGTTTTTCTGTGTTTATTCACCATGAGAATTTGATAATATAGGATGGTTTGTTCAACTGACCTGAGAAACACCACTGATTCATTAAAATGGAAATACTTGTTGACTGTTCTTAAAAAGAAAAAAGAAAGAAGGAAAAGAAACACACACACACTCTTCACATTAGAAAGACCTTCATAAAAATTGGATTAAAAATGCTGTGTAATATCCTGACCTGTATGTACATACTAGCAATTTAAACTCGCCCTTTTTAAAATGACACCAGGGAACTAGACAAGGCTGTCCATTATCCCCTCTTCTTTTTGCAATTGTAATTGAACCTTTAGCTTCATTTTTTTTCAGCTACCCAGAAATTCAGCTACTCAGGAACAGAATGAAAATTGGAAACTCCATAAATTTGGGTTCATTGTATGCAGATGACATATAGATTTGCTTCTTTAATCCCAGTCATAATCTGTCTGTAATCCTATGAAGAATAGATTGGTTTTATGTTACCTCAGGCTTCTTTGCAATTATAGTGATAAAAATAGCTTTCTTAAAACAAATGCCCTATTGCAGAACATACCTGACCAAACATACAGTTAGAAGACATAGGATTCTGTTAGATGCCTGGAGATTACTAAACTAGAAAGAACTAAGCTAAACTGAAATAAACCACAGATAACTAAAAGGCTTACTTCTGTGACTAGAGTGACAAGTTGTTTAATGAGTGTTAATTTTTTTCCCTTTTTTTTATAAGTATAAAACCAAGGAATATGATAAACGTTGTTTTTTTATATATTTTTTCTATATTTGAGGTTTTTTCTTCTTAGTATTATAATTTTACTTTATATTTTATTTAATTTTAATTTCTCCCCTTTGTCCCAATAAAATATTTAAACTCTATTTCTAAGCCTTGTAATCACCTTTAGAACAGCTTCAAAACATTTATAGTTATTTCTTATTAAATATCAATTTATTTTACTTTGAATGACTGTAGCTGCAGAAATAAGATACTATTCCTGTAGTAAAAGTAGCACGCTGTAAGAAACTATAATGACAAAACCTGCATGGCCAAATTAATGGTCTTGAAGGAACTGGAAAAAAAATGCTTTTTTTATTTACTCTGTGAGAAAAATTTCAGAGTAAGTTCTTGAACTAAGGCTAATCCTTTGAAAGAACTTGAAAGAGCAGAATAGACACCCAAAATTTAGCAGTGCTTTTCAAGGTCCAAATATCATATATGTCCAAGGTGTTCAGCAACCTAACCATCAATTTTGCTGTCAAACAAGACTGAATATGTGAAATTTTTGTCTGAGCATCATACAAGCAGATTATATAATTTTCTATTAGAAAAATATTATTGCACTCGTATATTAAAAAGGTATTTATTTTTACCAATTAATTCTCAAATTAGATTATTTTAGAAAAAAAAAAACTGAGCTTAAAAGGCAACTTGAAGTTTTATTGAGCAGTTTGCTCTGTTTGGAATAAGATTGAGTATTAACTCATTCCAAATATATATTGATTCCTTAATATGCTACATGGGTTATAATTAACTCTTCAAAGAATAGCTTCATTTCAGACAAATTTGTCATTTAGTTGTCATAAAATATACATAACATTAAACACTAGTGTGTGATTGAATGTCCTAAAATAGCTATTTTAAAAAGAGAGTGACAAAATGGAAAATTGACACGAATGGCTTCTGCTCCCAAGTTTTCTATTTAATATCATCTGGACTACCTAGCAGTTTTTTACTAAGTTTTTTACTAACACAGAAATAGCACTATTGTCTTCTGAATATTGACCCTTCCACTATCATAAAGAAACTGAATAGGCAAAGTTTGCTACTGTAAAAGCTAAGATCAACATCAGATTAAAAAAAAAAGCTGTAATGTGCAATCTCATCTTTCACAGTTTCTATAACATAGATGATTATTTCAAGACTTTCCAGATTTACAAGACATTCTTTATTTTAGCAATATCTGCTTTATTCTGTTTTTCTGGTACTGTAAATTTGGTGAAGACTAGATTGTAAGGATAATTATGCAAAATTAGCCAAAGTCAAAATTGGGTGTTGCACACTCAACAAAATACTGAAGACAGATAAAGCCAGAATGATACTATTCATATCAGTTAACTTTAATGTAAATTCCCAGCAGTCAAGAAGAGGTTTTCTTTATCTTCCATTTAACTTTTTTTTTTCTTGAAATCAAAAATATGATCAAGAACAGATGGCTTGGAATACCACTAACATAAACCAAAATGTATCTCTAATGATCAACAGTAGAACCCAGGCAACTACGGATAATGGAATGACTGAAGTGAGAATTCCTTTGACAGTTATGGAGCCATATATATATTTTAGTTGCATCTGTTCTTAAGAGAATCTGTGCAATATCTGAAATTTTTGCTCTGGTTCTTTTAATGAGCTTTAGGATGACTGTGACCTAATTTGTACAACAAGTCAAAATATATATATTGAAACAAGACAATTTTGTCCACTGATTTTGTCTTTCTTCAAGGTTGATGAGGGTAGCTGGTCTGTAGGAAATGGGTTGATTTTCTTATTTCCTCAGTAGTGAGCCATTGGCAAGGTCAGATAGTCATATAATTTGAATTGTGTCTCATCACTGAAGGCTATGTAATAGAAATATATATATATATATATATGCCATATATATATATATATGTATTGCCTCTTCTGTGTATCCCGTGCATAGATAACAGATTCTAGGGCTGTTATTGCACTCCTTTTGCACTCCTTTTGTGAAGACTATATTTATTCTTGTGTGTGTGAGAATGTATAGAGAAAAATCTCTTTCCTATCCTAGGTGGTTAAAATGCTAGGGTTTTTCCGAGAAGAATTTGCTGTAAACATCAAATTAAGGATCTAGAAGAACTATTTCAGATTAGTTTCTCTGCTTAGTGAAATAAAATACAGAAACATAAATTCCGAACAGTTTATATTGCAAATTTTATGAGCTGTTGTATTTTGAACAAGCTGCAATTTTGGGGTCTTTTTTGCCTTTGTTATTTTGAGGGATATGATTTCCAGGATGCAGAAAGTCAAAGAAGTTGATTCTAGATGTTACAGAAGCATAGGAGTATTTTTTGAGAGTTATGCGCCGAAGTGAACTGAGTGTACCAGCAGATGTGCACTGAGTGTACCACTGCAGTGGTTTAGATGTCCAAGCATCATCCCACAGCCTTGCATAAAGAAAAAACATTATCAAAAATGGTAACAACTGCATGAGACTTCACTAAGTGTGACACCGAGTCTTGCTCCAAGTAGATGATGCAATAGTTAAACAGCCACTTGTGATTTATTATGTGTACAAAGCTTACAGAGGACTCTCAACAAAATACTCATTGGTAAGTCATACTACTTCATTCTGTTATATTCATCATGTCTACTTCTGCCTCAATGGGTTAAATTAACTTGCTATATATTCATGACCATGCTGTAGTTTGGAATTAATTTTGAGTGAGCTCTTTTCAACAGTTGAAATAATTTCACAAGTTCCATTATCAAAATTTTCCTCTGTAAGGGTAGTATTTTATGTGTCTCCTGAGTGTCCTATATAAACTTCCAGTATTAATAGTGTGTTAGTGGTGATATTGATGCGTGATCACATGGATACTGCATGCACTATTACAACGCATTAGACTGTAAAGCATTTTTAGCAGTGTTCTTTGCAAGGCTAAGTCTTGATAGTGTAATATAGCACTGCTAATTATATTGATCTAATTAATCTAATTAAATTGCAGCTAGGTATGTTGTACATGTCATTTGTCTATATTAACATTATGTAAACCTATTCTGCTTGTCTGTGCATTTTATATACAATGTCTCTTTAGCATTTGACCAGGAAAGTGGTTGTATGCCTCCTGCATCTCACACTGGAGTGAGAGATGTGGTGATCACATATTTTATGAGAGGAAGGCTGACTGTGATTTTAAAAATTTTTTTTTTTTTTTTTTTTTTTTTTTTAGAGAGATACAGCACTCTCCCTTCCTGGAGTTTAGAAAATATCTTCTCTGCTTCCTTCTTCGTTTCCACCACTTTTGACAAAAGTGCAGCTTCATTGTTCAGAATTTCTGTGCACCATTTTCAGTGTGTCCATGCTGTTCAAATTCACTGGCACTGGCTCAGGGAAAAGCAAAACCCCGCTATACTGCTATTTCTTTCTATGTGAAAAAGAATGTGCTTGGGGAAAACTCCCCCGTGAGGGGTCAAGTTTCCACCACCTCTGCCTTCCACCAGTGGCTCCAGGGGACATGTCTTGGCAGAGGGACCAGAAAACTATGAATCTTTGTCTTTCTTTGTTGGCCATGGACTCTTCAGTTGTTGCAAAGGCTCTTTTCATGATTGCACTGATCCATTGTGGTTCTAGCACTGAAAGGTAAGGTAAGCAGATGGTAACTCTACCCTCCTCCCAACACAGGACATGCACTTGAATGTCATCCAAACTTACCTTTCTCCTGGGTTTTCCTTTATCATCAATTAAATCAAAACAAGTATTCCTTCAGCATGAGCTGGCTTTCCGGACTTTAAATATTTATTTGCTTCTTGTCTTTAATTCAGAGACACTCCATCATCTTCTCTGATCACAGTTTGGCATTAGGAAGACTCATTTGATTTGGTACTGTTCTGAATTCACAGTGTTATTCTGAAAAGTTATAGCAGACAACATCATATTATAGGAAAAATATGACTACTTCCTTCCACGTCTGCCTCCCCCAGCAATTAATGCTGTCTCTACTTAGCCAAATCAACTGCATACTAAAAATAACATAGCATATGCATAACATAGGGTAAGTTTGGGGATTTGGGGCCTGAAGGATCAGTTACTACTGTTTTCAGATTTGTGTCTTGATGTTAGATTTGTTTGCAAAAGCATTTTTTAAAGATTTAAATTGCAAAAGATAAAATATTTAATTTAGATTTTTTTAAATTCCTGAGGTGAATGTTTTAGGCAAATCTTTGTTACTGCTCATGGGGTAAAGTGAATAATCCTGATTTCTGCAACTGACTACTGTTGATGAAATGGCCCTCATGCTTCTAGCATGAAAATTTAGAAAATGGAGGGATGGCAAGTAGAAAAGAAGGAAGTTATTTTAAAAATCTTATTTTCCTTTGTGCAGAGTTAGAAGAGCTGAAACAATGGTTTCTTCAGTCTATTCTTTCTAATGGCATTAGCTAAAGCAAAACAATTTAAACCAATTTTCAATTACTATACCATTCTAATTAATATAGCTAGCTATCTACAGTTATAATTCTTTCCCAGGTAAAAGCATTTTAAAATTTCCAAATAAATGAAGTCAGGAAATCCACTTGGGCTTTCATTAGTAATCTAACAAGATTCTAGAAAGATGCTTTGTTTACTGTGCTGAAGTAAGAGGTAGTATGACTCTTCCCTACCTTAATCTTTTGTGTGTTATTCCTTTTCTTTAGATGGCATAGAGCAAGATTCTAGTCAGAGAATTTGAAACCGGAAGTCTTATTCAGTTGGCTCTTTTCTCCTTTGCTCTGAGGTTTTCTGTACCATCTAAAAGCCACATGCACAACAGGAAAGACAACCACAGTCCTACAGCATACATGTGTGTGTTGTGTATGTATCGAGTATGTAACAACTATATATGACTTTCACTCAGGATGACAGAAGGCAAAGAGATCAGAAAGAGTGTAACAGAGGAAGACATGCAAGATGAAGAGCTCCATCGAAAGCTTGCTGAAGTCAATAGGAATACCTTCAATGGAGCCAGTAGGCTGGGAGTCTGGCCCTCATAGAGAAAGGGATGGCATTTAATATTTCTGAGAAAGTGAAATCCTGGGGGTCTGCAGCAGAGAAAAGCAACAACAAGCCTGAAGGGACTTTGGAGCAGAGCCAGCAGAAGCTGCTGTCATCTCTATCCTGCTGTCCTTTCTTGAACTTGGCACAATCAGCTGATCTGCATGAATGTGATGTTTTTATGGCACTGGTTATAATTGGTAGTGATAGCAGCATGACTAAATGAGACAGCACAGTGTATGAAAACAGGTTGAGGGGAGGATGGGATTTAGTTATAAAATCTTAAATATCATTTAATCGGAACTTTTTTTTTTTTTGGCTAATCAGGATATATTCTGTAAATCTTGGAAACTGCAGACTCTGATCACAAACCAGAGAGTATGAGAGGGTCTCATTCATAAGTGCTTTATCTTCTCAGGAACAAGTCGATAAGCCTTTATTGTTTAATTTTTCTTTCTTGGGAACTGGGCAGCTGACATTTTTTCAAAGTCCCTTAATTTGTAGGGGACTTTGTGGGAGTCACAAAACCCCATTAACTGTATTTTTCATCTGGCTTTAGGAGGAATATATTTTAAAATGGTAAAAGAAAAAGACTTTGAACAGCTTCTGATAACTCACAGTTTAAGCATGGCTATAAAAAGAAAATGAAAAGGCAATTAAAAATGGAATATTTCTTTCTTCAGTCTTCCCCCCCACACACTCGCACACACTGTAATTTGTCACTATTTCTTGTAGTCAGGCAGAAGGATGGACTGTAGAAGACCATTTACCACTGCAAAGCTGACGGCTATAAAGCACCATAACTTGGCACCAGACTGGGGGATTAATTTTTTTCAATCTGTATCAACCCCCACTAAACTCCTGAGCAGCTTTTCCTAAATCTGGAAAGAAAAAGAAAAGTAATTCATTAAGGTTTCAGCAGAGCTGGCTGGAATCAGTGAGGATAATAAGTATCCTTGTTTCTTCAGGTTCAGTTCTTGATTATCAGTACCTAGAAATGGCTTCATGTTGTGTGAGAAACCAACACAGATATCTATTCCAAAGGATCATCAAATGTGTGCTCAAAACACTCATAATGTCTGTATTTGTGTGTGCAAATTGATAGCTGTGCTTCCGTAAATTCGTAAGTTAGTATAACTGCATGAGTTTCTCTAGCACTTGGCACCCCGCCTCCAGAGGGGAAGGTTATATCAGGTGGGTTTTATTAGTGATTTGTGGGCTGCCTGGAAAACATTTAAATCTCATAATTCCTAGCCAGGACAGGGTAGGAGAGGACTGGCTGTGTGCTAGCAGATTAATTGCATGTGTTCTGTAGGCCCAGCCTAGAGCGACTATACATGTTTGATAGAGATGCATGCGCAGCAGGTACAATCACAGTCCCATGACATCTCTAGTAGCACAGAGATGACTTCTTCTGACCTAGACATTCATGGTTTTAATTTTAGGGGTCATTGTTTCTCTCCTTCGTAACTCATCCGTCTGCCTATCCTTATGTAGGTGAGCAAGATCAAAATTTGACCAACTTTGGCATAAATCTCCTTTTGTAGAAATAGCATGTACGCCAGTTGTCAGTGAATATTAGAGATTCTCTTTTGTGCCTAATCCACAGAGGAGACCAAGCGGAATCCCATGCTGTTATACCAGGAGTACCTAGTTTCAAGCTTTGGTGTGTCTGCAAAAAGCCGTTTTAATGTGCCATTACATACCAAAGCCAATACTGGACACATATAGAACCAGAAGATGGTTTTTGTAAATTTATTATGAGTTTACTTTCAACACTGATGCTGTATTTTACAGTAATCTTACTCAAAAGTTCCATGTAGTACTATTAAAATAATGCTTTTTATCTATTGTAATGTGTAGTATCAATCTCTTGCTGACCTGTTTGATGAGTAATCTGGTGTAGGACAGATTCCCCAAAGAAGTAATTCTCTTAAGGAGATGATGAGAAAGGAGTTCTTGTCCTGACTGTGCCCATCTTTATGGAAAATACACATTCACTAGGAGGGACAGGCTGGGGGGGACCTGTTGCACTCAGCCAAAGGAGTCTACCCCTCGTCTAGACAGAAGTGTTTGCTCTCCAAGAGAGAATGGCCAGAATGCTCCAGGTTTTCTTAGCTGGCTTTTCCAGCAGTGTTGTGAGGACTGTGGAGTATTTGGGTGAAATGAATGTTACATACTTGCTAAACAAATACAAAAGTAATATCATTTTTTTTTAAAGGGTGCTGAAAGCCACTGGCACTCTCTTGTATATGCACATGCAAAGTTGTACTTATTTATCACATGTTTATAAAACAGTCACCACTATATCATCTGAGCCCAAGTTTTGTGAAAAGTTCACAAGTCTGTATTTCACATGAGCCATATGCTGAGTGAAGGCACATAATTTACAAACCTTTTAAGCGATTGTGTTACCAACAATTCACTCTCAAGATAAAGCCCCAGCCCATTCCATCTGATCAGCAACTTATTCTTCAAGCAGGTGTCATGGTTTCTGAATTTTGTCCAGATGGCAGCTGATGTGGAATGAGAGACCGAGTGAATAAAAACAAATGCTGTGAGAAGAGCCTGTGAGCCTCTGCTCCTTATGTTACTGCTATGACAATAGATTTAATGCGGTCATTGTTCATGATCTGTCAGTTTATTAGAGCTAAATGGTGAGGATTATCTCATTAAATTATAACAATCAGGGAAAGTGATCGAAAATACCCCAATATGTATATTGCTTTTCGTTCTAGCTCATCAGCATTTTGCAGGTCACGTCTGCCAGTGGTACGTGTGCGTGTGCGTACCTCTCATGTCTGGAGCTGGTTCAGCACTTGTTCTTCCTCATACACCTTTGTTTTGCTGGAAAGCAGGTGCAGAGCTCACAGACATGAGACCAAGTGCAATGCAAGTTTCGATATGGATGTATTTAAAACAGAACTGGCTCGCACCTGCAGAAGGGATTGACACCTGCCTGTGCTTTATGCATCTTTGTACTATTAACACTGCATGGGAAGGAGGAGCATGCTAAACAAACCTGGCAGTTTCCAAATTGCAGTGCAATGAGGATTGCAGCATATGCTGCAATAGGCATTATAAGGCACCTGAAGCAGAAGAGGTCTAATATTTTCACAGTGACAAGTGTTAGGTTTGATCTATCCTCTGGCTGAATGGGGATCCCACATAAAAATGCTGTATGTGCTGCTTCCCTGAGAAATGGGCAGTCTAGGAAGAAAGTTCTTAGGAGTTACTCCATTTCTATCATCTGAGTGTTTACTCCAGAAAAATCTGTATCCTGGAGTTGCCTCTCAAAGAGGCTCTTATTATGGAGCTGATGGGCAGAACCCTTCACATTTTGTAAAATAACCTGCTGCTGTGTCAGATTAGGTTATGTGCCATCAAATTATTTAAATCTTCACAGTTACTTTTGTTCTACAGACATGCACTCTCTCCCTCAAGACTAGGATTTCTGCACTTTTATGAATACTTTCAGGTCACCCTTTCTTTTTCTTTTGGTGGCAAAATTAGCTTTCAATGCTCTATATAAGACCACAAGAAAGAGAGGTGGTGCTCCATGTACATTTTGCATTTTTTTTTTTTTGTCCAATGACTCTAATGTCAAAATTGCGACAACCTTCCAAGAGAAATGGTAAATCATAACATGGTAAGAAAGGCACCCTCAACAGGTCTGCAAATGACAGCTCTATAATTTCAGCATTATTTGAATACAATGTAGAAGTGCCTTATATGTTTAAGCAGCTTCATTTTACATCTGCTTTTTAAAATAATTGATTCATACTTGTCTGTAGTGCTTTCAATAGTTCTTCTTTTCTTTCTTAATGCCTTTGTCTATCCTTTTTCCATTTTTGACTCCTATGATTTTATTTTCTATAATATTTATTTTATCAGTAAGAAGATGAGAGGGTCAGGCTCAACATGTGTAAGGCTGAATTACAGTAGAACTAGTTTTCTTTACCTCTGTACGTGTTGAAGTTTCAGTGCAGAATTACATGCGGGATTTTTTTTTTTCTACTTGCATTCATCCAGTTGCTAACATCTATTGCTTTATTTGTAGCTCAAAAATTACCTTTATTATTTCTGAGTATAGACATACATCCTATCTTCTTTTACATGCTCAAATTATTTTTGCCATTGTTCAAGCCTGTGGGGATCTGTAAAGTCCTTAAAAAAACTTCCAGTGGTCCCTGCTGACATTTTTTTTTTCATCGGGAGACAGTGGCTTCAAATCCTACTAAAACAAAAAAAGTTTATATTCCTACATTTTTTGCCATGCTGTTTCTGCACCATTGAACTGACAGCTGAAATACTGCCCCACTTCCTCTGTGCCTGATGTCTGATGCAAGCCTGACTTTGGCAGCCAGCTAAAGGGTAAAAGGGAGCAGTATAGGCTGGGAAAGATAAAACATTTTGCAGTGTGACCACCCCTGCTAGAACTGTGTGTCATGTGTCAAAAAACTGTGAGACCTGGCAGATCTCTATGGATGCAGCTTTGCTTCTTGTGACATGTCCAAGGAACCTGTGTCTCGCTGGTCTGATGCCAAACTGCAGCTGTAACTCTCAGAGCTGACACAGCACCAGGAGCACTCACTAAACAGAGTCTTTTATACTGGGGGCTGAATACGTGGAGGGTCGAATTCACCCTCAGATCTTTGTTTGCAAATACCAGGCGCTGGTCATGTTTGCATATGGGCCTGCAACCCCGTATGAAACGACAAAACCAGTGACGGGTCTGCCCTTCGCCCCACAGGTCCTGTGGTGATTTTCCACTACAGACATCTGGGAGAACATGATGCAGGTATCTTGGACCTGATTTTGTCCGGAAACCATGGCAAAACAAAAATAGTCCCACAGCACACAATAGCTTTAAAAAGTGCAAGCCCATGAAAAAATGAGGTCAAAACTAGTTTCTATCCTGCTTTTTTCACTATGAAAGTGCGCTGCTTTGCACAGTTTGAGGATATTGAACCAGATGTGAAGAAATGTGATTGCAAGAGAGAAAGAATTAGAATTAAAGAGAAGGAAAAGTCTTTCTGAAAACATTGGTAAATGTAGTTTAATAAAGTGTTAGCCTAAAAGCTCTATCATCTCAAAAATATTGTAGTTATTCAGTGCTACTGTTCTTATTGGAAGTTCTATTATAAAACAAAGCCTGTTCTTGGCTTTAGTATCCCTAATCAATAAAAATCACCACACTTAACCAAAATAAAGAAAAAAAATGTCTTTAAAATAATTTATAAATTCTGCACAGAACACGGTTCTTCTTCTGCCCTGCTCACTGGTGATTTGTTCCATGACTGTCCATGGTACATCCCCTTGCTGTCCTGTCCTCAAGGTAGTCACGTGCTGTCATATGCATGCATGACATGTGCTGTTGTATGCAGGGTTTGTCCACCTGGGGAACCATGCCTTCTGCCTTTGGGAATGGGGTTTCTCCCTCCCTGAAGTGAAAAAGCTTTGCAATTCCATGATCAAGAGTGAGGTCTCTTCCATTGATAGATGCTACCCAAGTTTTTTTTTTTAACTAAAAGTTTCCAGAGGATCCTAAAAGGTCTCACATGAATGCTTAATAACACTTAACTTCCCTTTCCAAACTTCTTTCTTCTCTGATTTTTCTCCCTAAGTGTGTGCGTTTCATTGTCTTTAGCTCTATTCTGTCTCACAACTGGTGTAGTTCTTGAGAGGAATTAATATGATGTTGCTTGAAGTTTTGGCCATATCTTGGTATCATCTTTCCATTCCCAATACTGTTTACTGCCAGTGGGCATCAGGAAAGCATTGGGGAAGCCTCTGGTGGGGGAAAGGAGGTTGTGCACATGCCTATGTGCATGTTTCACAAAGTACAAAACTGTATGTGAAATTCCTAATCGGATAATCAATACGGAGAACCACGAGAAAGTGAAGCCAGCGTACATTTCAAATAGTGCAGAATGGCTGGCATCAAAGCTTTTGGATAAACCTATGCACTGTTTTCTGATTTTTTATGGAATAAGCATCTCTAGATAGTGTCAGAGCATGTAAGGCTGGTAGACAGATAGAACTGAAGGGAATAGGTAATAACCATAAAATAGAATTATAAAAATATAAACCATAATTAGTTATAATTTGTTACTCTCTTAATTAAATACATCAAAATATAGATGCAGAATTTTGATGCATGGATGCTTTTGTCCAGTACCATATGTGTGTTTCTACATTGAACTAATATTGATGTAGTATTGATATACTAAGTATCTGTGAAAGCATGAATAAATACTCTGTCCTAATGTTATGGAACACCGTTAATGAGCATCTTGTTTACTGAGTGAGTGGTGGATATACATAAGAAAAGAGAGAGTCTCTGCCCACAGATATCCTATCTTATAAGAAAAGCATAAAAAGTTTGAATGCTAAAGTGCTCAGCATGGCTGAGGATGGTAAATGGGGTGAGTGAGGTTTAGCGACACCCTTGGGCACTCTGGTCACTCGGCCTAAGAACCTGAACACTGGTAGGACATCTTTATTCTTTATTATTACAGGAAACAAAGCTACACAGTTAAAATGCAATTTCCCTGATATGATTTCACTGTCAGCTGGTGGGGGGGTTATGCTGAATGTATTTAGAATGTAGTTGCCAAATCACAAAAAGACTCCGTAGGTCTCCAGAACCAATGTTGCTCATCTCCTGTCTGGTGGTGGAAGAAACTTTATTTCCTGACCTCTGCCACTCCAAGTTCCAGGTCCATCAGGAAATCATTAGTCTTCTGAGTTAGCTGTTTGTGAGGGTGATTAGTACAGGGATGGGAAAGTACTGGAATACATTTCTAAGTTACAAATTTGCTCTTCTAAGTGTTGAGTCCTCTGTCATGCTGGGGACATGTCTTGTTAGGTTTGCAGTAGGCGGTGGCATAGCTGTGTGAACATCCAGCTTTGGTTTCAGCTCTTGACAAAGCAGAAAGCATCCAACTCTCTGAGAACCTTCACATCTCACATAACAAAGATGGTCTCAGTTTAACAGAAGCAGAAATAAATAGGACTTTATCGTCTTTCCCTCATGAACTATGCTATTCCTATCGCTTTTGAGAAAATTCATCAACATGAATCTGCATTTTTTGATTTAAAGTTTTTCTAGGTCAGGAGCAAAAACTTTTCACCTAGCTTTTTGAATTCAGAAGAACTTTATTTTTATTTTTATTTTCCCTGAAGTAATCTTTATCCATGCAGCAGAAACACTTCTCCCTTTATTCCCAAAACTGGGCTTTCTGAATCCAGACTGAGGACAGCAATGTTTCTTGTAGTTGCTCTGGGTTAAAAAAAATGCTAGCAACAATGATTTCCCTTCATAACTTCCTTCCGTGTCCTTCTCCCTCACACATCTTAAACATTTGGTTTGATAGTTTTCCTGCTTGGTCTCGGGGCTACAATGATATTAAAGAAGCAAAGTCTGAGGAAAAAACACATTGTCCCTTATCGAGGAAGAATATACAGGGGGAGAAGGAATTATGCCTCTTCCATTGAATTTTAGCATAAGCGTAGTAAGTCAAAATGACAGGCTCAATAAATGTCAGAGACAATTTTATTGGCGCAAAGAGTTAAGCATAAAGATAGGCAGGTGTAATTATCTTCCAAGTGTCTGAGCACATGACTGTTTTAGTCACATGGCCAGTCTGAGCATATCTGTGGGATCATGCACTGGAATCTCTGTGGTTTAATCTAGACTTTGAATAAATGGGAAGCACTCCAGGTAAAGAGTGCTTCTAGATGTCTTTCTTTTTGAATACTTGGTATTTTAAGCAGTAAGGCATTTTAATCTGGTGCTTTTGAAATAAGAAGAAAGATTTCCATTGACTTAAATGGGTTCAAAAGTGGGGCCTAACATGAGATTACTTTTTTCATTAAGGACATTATGTTGCATCATTGAGCTCAATGGGTTTTTCCATTGACTTCATTAGATGTGAGATTGGCCCCTTAAAGCATATGCATTGATAAGGCATTTTGTCTTCTGTGACTGCAGCAAAAAAAGGCAAAAAGAAAAAGAAAAAAAATCCTTACACTTGCTGTTTCTTATTTCTCTGACACACTGCCTCTGATATTTCTGCATTTTGAATCATAAGGGCTCTACTCTCACTGGGCACTTGTCCCATGTTAATCTGATATTCATATCATTTCTTCTAGTAAAGAGCCTGTGTATGATCTCTCCCTTCTAATTTATTCAGGACTAACATTCTGCTACTGGCAAGCCTGCCTCCATGATTTCCCTGTCTGTTACAGTATAACCAGATGTTTTGTAGTTCAGGTCCCTCTGCACATCGTTGCAGATACTGCAAGTACCTCTTTCCTGCAGATTTCTCCAAGAACCCTTGCAATAGAATACAAGAGGAATATGTGCAAACAGCTCATAAACCAAGTCAAAATGAAATTTAAAAATGCAGAAAGCAGTTCTTAAAAAACAGCAGAAATTTTATATAGATTTTTTTCAGAGCAGATTGCAGTGTCATCTGGGCACTGTGTGCATAACGGTGCAGTGGTAAAGCTTTGTAAATAGTGAGATAATCATTGAAACCAATTTCTAAATGAAGACATAAAATTAAGGGAATAATGTGGAACTGACTTTGAATGGGTAATACTGCTGTAACACCTATTATCTGAGTGCTTCTCAGCTCTGAAGATACATTCCCGTAAGCCATTTCAGACAGGGAAATAGCTTAAAATATGGGGAAAAAATGAAGAACAAAATCTAAAAGTTTTAAAACGTGAAAATTTTAAATTCAAGGGATGGGTGGAAGTAGGACACACTTAAGCATTTACTTTCTTCCTAAGATTTGGACTTCTTGTTCCATCAAGTATCTCATATATATCTTTGTAGAAAAAAAAGATTTCAGTGCTGTCTCAGGTTAGGAATTCCAACTGCTGGATCTGCCTTTCTTCTTGTGGAGTTTTCCAAACACTATCAGAACACAGAGTAAAAGAATATAATGATCATCAGTGTTTTTAAGAGGTGGATTTTAGAGCAGAAAGAGGTCCTCTGCTTTCTCCTAGATAAAAAAGACAGAATCTGAGGGGGCACAAGTGGATTCAAGTTGGTGAAGGGAAATAGTCACTTCTGATCAAAACAAACAATAAAAAAGAACAAATAAATACATGGAAAAATTACTGATCTGAATCCAGCTAAGCATACAGGCTCTTGAGACGTGAATGCAGTTTGAATTTTTAAGATAGTTTTGTTAGGAGTTTCTGACTTATATCCATCTCTCCTTAAAATGAGAAACAGCAACTGACCATTAATTTTCATCCATCTCTTGGGCATAGGATTCATGGACCTATATAATAAAGTTTTGTCCATCATAATATTTAGTCTCAGCCAGATGATGACAGAAATTTCTGAATAGCCCAGAAAATAGTTTCTCAAGCTCAGACTAGCTATTTCCAGGTGATGGAAGCTGGAAAGCTGAAAAGCTCACATGGTAAACTGCCCTCTCTCTGATGTTCAAACCTAGTTTGAATGGCCTGCATCAATCCTTACATTTAATGACAGAAAACTCAGCTTAACCTTGCTGTAAAGTAAGTATTTATACATATCAATGAGAGAAATAAAACACCTTATTGATTTTACATCTGCTTTCACTGTGGTAATTAAAATGTACCTTTGCAGCTTGCAGAATAGTAGTCTGTTTTTATTAGATCAAAGAAAATCTCGTCTGTAGACTTTATTTTGTTCTGCTATTATCCCTTGAAATTTCTTAATGCAGGAGGATGAGTCCAGTCTTCATAAGCTGCCATCCTTTTGAGTCTAGCAAAAAGACACTTTCCATTCAAAGGAGCTAGCTGTTGCTAATAGAATATTCTAATATCATTTCTAGGTAAAATTCTGTGTTGCATAATCCCATGATCTACACATGTTCAGTATTCAATGTAGCTGATAGCTTGGCCTGAATTAATTCTCTGAAAGATATCTTCCGAGGAAAACCTCTTGCTGTTGCTGTTCACAGCTAGGTCATCTAAAAAGGTCCAAAGAGAGAACAAAACTCTTGAGAAAAATATGGTAGACCTGCTAGCTCTATAAAATATGGTGACAGGTTGCCCCTTTGGGCTCTATGCTACTTTCTGGCTGTTGTGGGTAGGATCTTATGACTTTGGCTTTCCGAATGTGTGGTAGCATCCCATGGATTCCCACAGCAGCCCAGCTCACTTTGAGCCTGGTGCATTTGCAGGTGTGTGTGTGTGTACCAGGTGGAGTGAGACCCAGGGCCTGATGTGGGTTGGTGGGTTCAGGGTGGCCTCACAAGCACCTGGGTGATCTTTTCGGAGGAAGTATGTTTTAAGTCCATCCTTGTCAAATTAATATTGGGGAATGCTGAGCTGTCCACCACAAAAGCTAATGATGCAGTTAATGGATGAGAGCGTTACCTGGGCGAAATTTGCTACAGAGGGTATGTTGCCTTATCATGAATCTACAAGTGGCAAATATTTTGGATGGGAAATTTGAATAATATTCTTTACCCACATTTTGTTCTTTCTTTGTAAGTAGCACTAAGCTTTTTGTAAAGCAAGCATTTTGAAAAACATGTTTTCTTTATGTGATTTTTTTTTTATTTTCCTCTCAAATTCCTAAAGCTGAGTGGCCACCTACCTGAATATGTGGACAGGTGTAGTTTTAATGCCTTGGATTCCTACTATTCTCTCATGGGGTATCTCATATAGGCATCATGATTAATTGAGTCTCCTAACGTAGTTCATGAACAGACTATGTTGTGGTTTGCCCTGTCGTGAAAAGAGTATCTTTTAGGAGATGAGACAATCAAGTACAAGTTGTTAGAGGTGCTTCAGTGGTCTGCTTGAACGCAGAATTAATGGACTTCAAAGAAATAATCGCAAACTTTAAATCTGCACCCCCAGCTCCAAAAAAAACAAACAAACAAACAAACACACAAAAAGTATTTCAGTTTGATTTTCATTAACCAAAAGCCTTTGGACACTTCAATTCTGTAGAAAGCATATTTACACCGGTTTCCTTCTGCCTCTTCCTCCCACCCCTCACATAGGTTGATGGAGAGCTGATAACCAGGTTAGCTTGTGATCAGCCTAGCTTCCCCTGTTCCTTTGTATCCTTCTTGTGCCTGATTAGTCCAAGGCAAAAAGATTTGAAATAAAGCCAGGTTTTAAAATTTGGAGCCCTCCTAATTGCTTCCTCTCAGTTTTCTTTTCTTTTTTATCTTGTGGTAAAAATCTGATTATAGATATATCTCCATAGTAGCTCACTGCAGAGATATGTAAGTTAGGTCTAAAAGTGCAGCTTTGGTAGCGGAAGCAGTCTAGCCATAGCAACATATTATAATTTATGTAAGCAGAGACTTACTACACAACAGTCTAAGCAATTCAGAACATGCCATAAATATATGTATATGTATTCTGCAGACTATTCTATGTATGTATTTGTGCATACGCTTCTAAAAACCTTGCTAATATAATTTTCAGAGTAACAAAAGTAGAACAAGAAAAAAAAAAACACACAATTGTGATTAATAACGCTCATTATCAAGTCAGACTTATGACCTGTGCAAATTTTAGGGATTTTTTTTTGAAGAGCGTGTGTGTTGGTGGTTGGGTGGAGGGGTGCATGTCTGTGGAATGAGAAATGAGAAATACCCATTTTTTTGTCTGCCAATAAACTGTCCCTTTCCACCCCTCCCTTCAACTTTCCCTCCAAAAGCTAGGTAGATGTTTAAAGTTGGCTAAAGCCTTACTCTTTAGTTAACTCTAGGTGGTTTCCATTAGCCTTACAGTACATGCCACTGAGCAGACATACAGTAACTGAATTGTTTCAACTTATCCAAATAACATTGAAATAGACTTAATTGTTGAACTGCAGGAAAGACCATGTGTCCCTAGAGACTATTAGTGTCATTTAAAAGGCTAAATGTATCATAAAACCTGTCTTTAACAGAATAAAATTGTACAGACCAACACAATTTTAGCTAATGTTTTCCACATTTCTTGTAAAAAAAAAACCACACAACCCATTGGCTGTGAAACAAAGTTCATAACATTGCTAAGAGTTATTCCAGTGCAGCACTTCTCAACAAGTTTGAACCTACTATCCTTTCTACCATGGAGTAGCAACTTTGTGAGTAGTCATATTGAAATCTATTGAATTAACTCACAGCAGAGATTTGTATTTGCCGTGAGTAAACATTGGCATTTATGCATCAGAAGGTTCAAGAAGACTCTGATTCCATTAGATAAATATTTCCTTTTCAGACCGCATCAACTTTTATATCCAGCTCTGATTAAAGAAGAATATGGAAGTATTTGAGATAAAAAGTAAAACTGATGAATCTTTGCTGATGTAGATTGTAGATGTAGATTATCCATGAGATTTCCTCAGCAATCAGCATTATACTATTTTGTAATTCTTACTCTGGGATTTACCATCTTGCTTTTAATTTCAATGTTATGTATGTTCTTTTGTTGATTGTATATAAAAAAGTGTATTTGCATAGAGGAAAAGATAATGGTAGCTGAAAACAGGAAAAAAGGGGAAAGCTGAAAGAGAGGATGGGGGAGGGAGAAGGAGGGACAGAGAAAGAGTGAAAGAAAAAGAGAGAATTGCTTTTATGCTATCAAAGAGACAAAGGGATATTTCTTTGTTCCGAAGAAGTTCAACGTATAATGGGGAAAAAATCAAGAAGAAAGACAAATAGTGGATCAGCCCTCAATAGAGGAAGCAAATCTTTCTATTTATCTGTCTCATCTTTTCACTGGAGTTGTATATCAACTATCAAGGAAGCTATTTCAAGTAACTTCTGCTAACATTATTGTTATTTTACAAGTTTAGTTGCTTTGTTATTTTACAAGTTTAGTTGCTATGGAAATAAATGATGTAATCTACTCTTTCCATCACAATCACTTTACTTTTGAAAAAAAGAAATTTAACTTGAACACGGTTTTTGTTGTTATTGTTGTTGTTTTTTGGTTTGTTTTGTTTTCAGTTAGTCCTCTTCAGTCTAGGGGACAAAGTTATTGTCTCTCTCTTTTTATTTTAATTTTTTTTTCCTTCTGGAAAATCTCAGAATCAGGATGTAATTACCCATGTAGGAACACTGGTGCCTTTCCTGAAAAAGTTAGAATTTCTTGCAACGGCAGTTACTGTCAAGCTTTTCCCATTAGAGCTATGTGTGAATGGAAACAACTGTAATTTCTTCATTGCCCGCTATTAAAATGAACTTGAATCATGTAACTCTTTTGAAAAAGAGACATTATGATGACAAAAAATATTGGTTAAGTCTAGCCAGGGTTTGATTTATTTGGTTTTAGTCTTGCCATAAGGAGAGATTTTGTGCTAATGAAGCAGTTCCCGTTTAAAGGGAAATTCATCCAGTAACAAGTCATTGTGCCACTAATTCTTTTTTCCTCCTCGTTTTGGGAATTTACGTAGTGTCTGGTCCAAACTGCTGACCCTCTGAGTGGCCCTCAATTCACCTGTAATGAAGGAAATCCGTAGATGCACAAGCCTCGGGAATCTTTGCCTTGAATTAAAAGGATCCTTCGCATTTCTCGGTTACTGATGGGGCGTTATCGCATGGATCAGCCTGCAGATGTTGTATTCATACACCGTGCGGCTGCGTGCAATGGAAGCATCTCCCCACACCACTAGCTGCTACTGCAAACGTTATAAGTTGACATGGCTGACTTGCTTTGTGAAAGCAGGATAGCTGTGCTGGTATGATGCTAAACAACAGTCAAAAGGTCCAGTATTTGTTGATGTGACACATTTCCTTCTGATTCTTGAACTAGTCAGTTTTGTCAGTTGGGTTTATCAGGCCCGAACTGAATGCATATAAATGCAGTTAGTAAGAAGTTTTTATGTTTTGGGGGAAAAAAATCCCCAAAACATAAAGTTTATGTTACTGTTCTGTTAGGCATTTTGGTGACTTTCAGAAATCCTTACAAGCTCTCTGTGACTTATCAGACAACTGAGCTCAAGTCGCCCGTATCTTCTCCAAGGTATGATTTGTTTAGGAAGAAAGTAAGGAAAGGTAATGTAGGGCTGAGCCTTTCCTGAAAGTTGAAAGTACTGAATTAAAGTTGCACTGGTATCTTTTTGAATAGTTCAGATTTTGAAAGTACCATTTTCCAAGCCCCCAAATACCACTGTTTCTCAGATTAGAGGATAATTATTGGGAAGATTCGTGATATGTGGAAAGGTACGTAATATGCATTTTTTTCTCCCTAATTTAACCTCTATATAGAAGATTGTAAATCCTATAACCATTGACCGCAGCTATCCAAATACTCAGGAGAGGGAAAGAAATTTTTTTTTCCCATACTTTACAAATGATATGCACAATAAAGTCCATCATACCATAAATAGAATTCTAGGACTTGCTAGGCATGAAATTATTTTTCCTACCTAGATTCCAATATTTTGATAAGGACTATCATGCAGACACTTTATTGCTCATAAAGGTGAGTTAAAATAATCAAATGCCATAGTTTGATTATTTTTTTTAGTCCTTTCTATTAATAATAATGCCAAATAACCTAATGTGAGTATGAAAGACGACCAAACTAACAACAAAAAAAATTTCTAAAACACATCTTTTAAAACCATAATTTCTTGAACTATGTGCTGATTTTAAAGCAGTCACCAGGAAACACAGATGCAAATCTCATTGGAGCCAGTGGATAGAGTCCTTATGTATTGGGACTTGGAAATATATAAAAACAATCGCATAATAAATGACAAAATACTGTTAATAAATCATATACATGTGTTGGGTATACATAGAGGTCTACTGGGTATAACTGAGATTCTGAAGCCATTTCACTTCTATGAGCAAAGTAAAACTCACATAGGACATTACAAAGCAGTCAGTATTTCTGTCTTTTAGCAGCTGAAAGGGAGGTTTATATGATTTTCCCAAGCTTGTGTGGGAAGGAAGAGCAAAGCAAAGGATAGAAACTTTTTCCTTAGACTCTAATTCCCACATTCTCCACAGATGACCTGATTTAGAAGTTATTTTAATGTTGCCATGACAAACGTAATGTGAAAAAGTAATGAAATTTAAATTAAAAAACATCTGACTTGATTGTCCCCTGACCTTTCATACCTAAATGGAGTCTCATTCTAATAGAAGGAGATAATTGTCCAGTGTTGGTCTTACTACTTCATTTCTTATAGGTTTGGAAGGCTGCAACTAAAACTGCTAATTTCTAAATTTTACAAAACTAAGGAGTGTAAGGTATGGTCCTGACCATTAGCACGTAGTTAAAAAGATGCTGTTGACAGACAAAAACATTCTTCCTCCTTCACGGTTCTTACTAATGTGAGGGGTCCTATTTAACCCGTTAAGACTACCAAGCCTAAGTGACATAAAGAGCTGCAGGATTGGGCCCTAGAAAGATTAGATGCTCTGAATCGCTCATTTGGCAGATGAATTCTGTGAGAATTACTGCAAGAAAATTAACTAATATGTTTCTACATTTTCAGCACATGTCTTGAGCTGATTAGCACAGAATATAATTTGCTCTAATCATCCCAAGGTGGATAAGATGTGAAACAGATGACCTTAGTGTTTAAGAATAGGTAATTCTGTTTATTGGAGGTGAATAATGATCCTTTCCTACTGATGGGTATTCACCTTGCCCCTTAAAATTGCATCAGGTCAGTGCTGAGAGTAACTGGTGCAGCAAGTTTGAATTCCCCTGTACTATGTAACAGTTAACTTTTCTGTCACTGCCAATTTGAACCAGACACACATACAAAAAACAAAACTTAGTTTCCTGGTAAATATAACAATTTTTAATATTCCCAGCTGGAGATGAAATTTCCACTGGTGGACTAGAAGGAAATATATATTACTCTATAAAGAATCCTCAGAAAGAGAATTTCAGACAGGAGAAAACATTTCCTTTCCTTACATTCAAAATTATTAAAACTACCTCAGAAAAACAAATATCTCAGAAACACAATCTATAAGTAAAAATGTTCACTGAATCAATGTAAGATAAAAGTCAAATCAGTTCAAGACTAAAGGTGCAGGTCTGAAAACAAATGACATCTCATTTGGGCAAGATCTACACAGGTAACATATTATTTAGCTCCAAGGTGACCTAAAGAAGAAAATAAAAGGTTAATTACAGAGTAAGAATCATTAACTAAGGTAAAACATGAGACAAGAACTTGAAATTTGTCCATGTGAGAATTTTGGTTAATGCTCAAAACCAGAGTCTTGGCACTCCCACAATGATCTATAAATATATAAAGTGAAAGCATTCAAGCACTAAACAGGAATTTATCTCCTGTTTGCGCTTTTTCCTGTGAATGCTGAAAGCCAAACTGATGCAAAAGTGTCATTTTTTATCACCCTGCTCTCCAAATTACGAAAGATTTTTATGTTCTTTCATTGCCCGCAAGCATCTACTTCTGTCCCAGTAAAATCTGGACTTTTCCATCCTGCTTCTGATCTGCCTGACTCTCTTGATTGTGGGGCACAAGAGATGTTGGGATAAGAGAAATAGAGAAAGCAAACCTAGAATTTGAGATATGGCCCTGCTGAAGGTTTGTCTTCTTCAAAGAAAGTGAACCACTCAGCTGTAAAGGACAGACACAAATCTGGGAACCTTGATCCCATGACCAGTGAAAGCCTAAGATCATTTGCTTAGGGGCACATCTACACAGGCATGGCTTTGAATTGACAGAAACTGCGTGAGACTTGAGATTTTCTCCAGGGAAGAAAGTTTCATGTTTACTTTTGCTTAAGCAAAGCTGAACAGTTGTTAGTGCAGGGAAGATATTTACATTTTCCCCAAAACATATTTGCAAAAAAAGAAAAAATCATTTATTCCTTTCAGATAAGCAAAACAATGCATTCTTCTTATCAAAGCTGATCTGTTCTTATATCTCAGGGAAAAAATGCCACATTATTTTTCTGTTAACAAGACTAACCACTTTCTGGTAGTAGAAGACTAGCCACTTTCTGCTAACTGGTGTCTGCCCTCCTCAGAGGGCTGCTGGTAAATGTCTTTGTAAAACTCTTTTCCCTAGACTGAACTGCAATTAGCATGGGCTTCAGTCAGTTTTGTGGAGATGTCACTCCACATAGCACTATAGGCTTCACACTGCAACACGAAGATGTCACTTCAGATAGCACTGTGGGCTTCAAGTGGCAACGCAGAGATGTCACTTCTCTATTACTGACTGCTGCAGGAGAATCTGTCCTTTTTGATGGAGCTAGTCCCATACTTTGCTAATACCCTCTTGATGTTCCTCTCAGTGGACTTGACTTCACTGGAACAGCATGACAAGTTAAAACATGTCCTTGAAAAGTCATGTTAACTAATGCAATGATGACCGTATCTACACAGTGTGTCTAGGCAGGGACAAAGTGTCATTTCAATCATGGAAAAACCTTACTCTAGTGAGAACTGACTCACAATCTGCAAAGTTGGTGTTAGACACAACTTATATCTGTCTACAATGACCGCAAACCCATGGTCATCGTTGTGTCAGTTAACATGACTTCTCAAGGTCATGTTCTACACTGCTGTAAATTTTGGAGGAAGATAAAGGGGCCTCAGGAATTTATTTTCTTTCTAGATGCCTCTGTGGCTCAGTTAACCTTTAACAGTGGTCTCTTTTAAAGTGGCTAAAACAATAAAGAACAATGCCACAAGCTAAGAGCATGAATCATAAGTTTCGGGCCA
Organism: Crypturellus tataupa; assembly: GCA_034781795.1. Taxonomy (NCBI): domain Eukaryota; kingdom Metazoa; phylum Chordata; class Aves; order Tinamiformes; family Tinamidae; genus Crypturellus; species Crypturellus tataupa. The sequence goes on along the minus strand of JAWLRI010000255.1, from coordinate 359,189 downwards.
GTCCAGATAGTAGAAGCTGGTTTTTACTTCATAATTCTCAACAAAATAAAGGTCTATTGATAAAAACATCCATGCACCTTTCCATTGTAAATTCTGAATTTCAGTATTTCCAGCATTTGCTGTACATAAAATATTTTTTAAACAACAACAACAAAAATGCCCAAATGCCCAGCAAGCTCTTAAACTCAATGTGTGATCCCACAAGTACAAATGACGCTTGGTAGTGCCCCCTTTTGTAATTGCTTTAAATTAAAAGGCAATTAGAAGCCCACTAATTTCAGACTAGACCCTTTGGGTCAGGACTGAGATCACTGATAGAGCAGTCAGAAAGTATGCATTACACATCTCTCGTTCCACGAAGGCCAAGTTTATATTGGAGGTAGGTCAGTAATTCCTACTACTGTCAGTGGCAGCTTTTTAAGGTGGCCTCAGGACACAAGCAATGTTCATTCTTCCTTTGGCAGGTGCTGGTGCTAGGGACAAATTGGCCTTCCTTCATTTTGCTGCTTGTGCATAACAGGAAACCCAGATCATCATGAGGTGACATGAACCCCAAGTCTCCAGAGCACTTCAGTCTGGGGGGAAGTCTCCAGTGACTTGTTGCTGTTCTTGGGACAGATGGGAAGACTCCAACTGCCTAGTTACTCTTTCACACACACCTTCCCCTCCCCTTCCTGTCAGCTGCCCCTCATCCCTACCTGGCTTTCTTTTACTGATCTGCGTTTTCTTACAGTGTCGTTGATTGCAGAGAGTTTGTTTAATCGGGGAAGCGAGCAATGATAATGAAATTACTGAGCAGCACTGATTGTGTGTCCTACCTGAAGGGCACAGCAAATGACCTGGGCCTGCTCAGACCGTGATGATGGGTGGCTCCAGCTCTCCGACACAGCACAGTGGTTGCAAGGCTTGTCAAGCATTCTCACCAACCCCCGGGGTAAATTTTCTCCTCAGAAAGGCTTTTCTGGGCTTTTCCCAAGATTAATTTTTTCTTGGCATGGTTTCTGATTTTTTTTTCAAGGAAACTGTGAAAACTTTTCCTAAAGTGATCCTGCTCTGCCTTCTGGCTGAGGAGTATGACTGATGCCTTTTCTTCCCCAGTGAAGTAGTACATCTGTGGAGTAGAGAGACTAGGTAACCAGCTGTCATGTCAGGTTCCCTAAACATACTTGCATGTCATTTCTCACTTGTTGGTCTGTATCAAAGCAGAGAGCCTCTGCTGCTAGCTCCATTGCACATCAGGGCTAAAGAATGATTTCATTAAGGCTGAAAAAAGTGTTTTAGTTAAGTCAAAATCAGTCTATTCCTGCATTTGTTATTTCTGCTTCTCCCTTAGAAAGGCTGATGATAACATCCTTCCCTTCTTCTTTCCTTCTTTCCTACATCAAAGATACTAGCTACTGTGTTCTTTAATTTAACAGTTTCTGCAGCACAAGGGAGAATAACTTCATTTTACGAGCAGTGAAACCCTATATAATGTCTTCTTCACATAATTGCTGTTTTGCTGCTCTGAAAAAGATTTTATTTCAGTAAATGTACAGACCACCACAACAGTGACACTGAGTGACTAAAGAAGTGCTGTTACAAGTGTAATCATTTTGTTTTAGAGCAAGTTCCTGAGATGGACTAATTAATCTGTTCTTCTATCTGTCTAATTAAAAGTTGTTTGGGTACTTATTCCTGCCAAAGGGAATGGCATTTCCACAGGTCAGTATATGAAAATGATCATTGTAGGCATTAGAGATAAAGCCAAGGCCTGTCATGCCTATAAATTATAGGTAAAGTTATAGTTTGAGTAAACATTATAGAATAGTTATAATTAGGATACTATTAATATCTGCTTGGCTAAGTATTTTGTAATTTTGTCATGGCATAGGTAGACACAGTGTAATAACATTAATTGCAAGTAGGAAGTATGGGAAAACATGTAAACAGCAACTCAAGTAACAAAATTTGCAAGATAAAGAACAAAGGAGGAGATAAGCACAAAAAAAAAAAAAAAAGGCAGGATGTCCTCCTGAATACACCTGTACCGAAAGAGTATATCCTGGTGAAGCCATAAACAAGATAAGCAGCACTGGGAGTCTAGGGTTTTCCATTTGGGAAGAGGTACAAGCAGCATAAAAGCATCGAGCATCCAGAGAAAAACTGAAAAAAATAAGACAAGTTCAGTTTTCCAACATTCCTCATCCTGTTTCATCCAGATCTGATCATCTTCACCTCCTTCAGCAAGAACCACCAAGGTCTGTAGCCATCACTGCACCAGCTCCAGGGTATGTATACTCACAGATAATGTGAAATACAGTGGGCTAACAATTGTCATGAGGAGCAATGATAATAATAATAACTGGTCAGAATTACCAATCCTACAAATACTCTTATCACAGTTATCTCAAGTTCTCTGATATGTTTATGTACATATATGCATGCATATATGAATGTACATACCTGTAGATTCTGTTATGACAGTATTAAAAGTTAATCACAGGATCACAGAATGGTTAAGGTTGGAAGGGACCTCTAGAGATCATCTAGTCCAACCCCCCCTGTATACGCATAAGTAGGGACGTCTAGAGGGACACTGTTATGGTGAACAGTGTGGGCAGCAGGTATTTCAGCAGAGAATGACAGTCCTTCTTGTTTAAAGGATCATTTCCCTGTGATAGAGTTACAGGCCAGTCATTTCTTTGTGCAAGTAGTATATGACCTATAAGACACAGATGAGCATCCCTGATCCTATCTGAAATGGGATGTATAGATACACAGTCTACATTGCTAACCAATAAAACACAGTACCTTGTGGAGCTAAGAAGAGATACTCTCTTGTTCCTACTTCTTTGAAGCACTCAAGGGAAATATGCCACTGCTACAATGATGAGTGTCAGAATAGTTTGGTTCTATTTATGTGAAAAGTTCTGATTTACAGAATCACAGAATCACACGATGGTTGATGTTAGAAGGGACATCTAAAGATCTAGTCCAACCCCCTGCTCCCTTTAATAAGTTTTTTTCACTCTTTCAGAGCATGTAGAGTGATCTGCAAAATAACCACATTCCATAACATATCTAGAAGCCTCTGAAGTATTTGTTTAAATTTTAAATGCTGCATCTGTATTAGTTTCAAATATTAAACTTTGAAGTATGTTTCAAATTTTTACAAATTATGCTAGTTTTCTTTTCCTTTCCAGCTGCTTCTCCTCTCACAATATTACCATTAGAAAGTTTTTATGTTGCATACCAGGACTAATGCTGATTTCGTCTGCAAAACCCAGGCTAGTCACAATTACTTCATCACTAACACATAAATACTTTACATTCATTAATAGGAGAACAGTAGCAAGAACCTTGTCTATCATTTTGCATTCTTCTCTTTCATATTTAATACCATCCTTCTAAAGTGTTAATCAAGATCCTCACCTGGTATAAAGTTATATCACCCCACTGAAATCTTAACTTACACCAGGCTCAGAAAACTATCTCCTCCAGATTTCTATGGTCATGTATAAAGATCTAGAATTAAAACACTCAAATCCTAGTATAATATGAATTTGTTCTTTGCTCCTCATTTGAAATATGTTGATATATATGCCGAAGTTTTATATGTGGTATACTAGCATTAGCACTATTGTATGAAGATATATGAAAAGTACTAAAATCTTCATGCCAACATGTTTAAAAAATACATTATTATTATTATTTAAATGTTGATAGAAGACCTGGATACAGTTCATGGTTTTGAAACTGCAAGACTGGATGGAGTTGGAGTGTATCAGTAGGAATTGCACTAATTCTGCAGGCAGGTGCAAAACACGTTAAATGTTGTGATCCATTTCCATCTTTGAGGGTGACTAACATGCCAAGGAATGTGCAAGGCAGAGGTGGCTTCACAACAGTGAGCTGCAGTAGGGTGCTTTGGTCCTGCACGGAAAGTTAAAGTTTTCATCTGTCCTAAGTGCTTGCAAAGCCCAGATGTTACTGGAGCAAGAACATGTGAAAGAAGAATTGTGATGGCGCTTCCTTCAACTCTCTGCAAGGGGGTATGTATGATTTGCATTCTGCTGCTGTGTGGGTGTAATTTGCCCATGATTCTGTGCACAAGCTTTGAGGAGTTGGAGAATTTATGTGCATAACATATTGTAGACATACTGTGGTTCAGATAATGTTATAAATATTCTTGAACCACATTTTCTTTCTGATCACAATGAAGAGATTCAGTTTAGTATGTTGTACGCACTCAGGAATATTCTTCAGCACAGAGGCCAATTCCCATGGAGACTGAACATCTTTTAGAGAACTGCCGAAACTGGGGACTTGGAAACTGCCTCCTGAGAGCAGGACCTGGAATGCAAACCATGCTCTGGAAAGGCTTGGGGAGACTTTGGCTGCTTGGAAGAGGTCAAAGTGATAATAAGAAATATTCTAACAGTAACCCAGTAGAGACATAATGCGCTTTAGTGCATGAGAACCTCCCCATGCCATGCTTGAATAAGGACTACCTTAGACCTTAATGAACAGATTCCTCTAGGTGGTAGAGATTTTAAAAATGATTTTGGTATTAAGGCTCTTAGTGAGTTAAAAAAATCAATCAATCTCTTGGTTTGTAAGCATGTGTGTTTGTCTATACCAGGTCCTCAATCTCTTCTCAAGCATCTCCACTCATGTTTGCATTTCTAGAATCAAATTTTCCCATTTGACAAATGTTTCTTTTTCTCTTGCTGCTGTGTGAGAGATCCAACAAAAACAGAATGTGATTTCATGGGGAAAACCATGAAGATGAATAGGATAATATCAGAAAAACTTCAATAGGAAAATTATATTGGAAAAATATTTTTGTTTATCTTTTGGTTATAGCATAAGAATGTGTTCTTTTATCCCAGTAATACAACATAAGGCTTGAAGTAGATGTGTCACTTGCCTTTGTTTAAGCTGGCTTTAAGCTGGGTATGCCCCTTAAAGTTGTACACATAACAAAGAAAATCTTATAGAGTTAGCAGGAAAGCAAAATCCTAGCCACTAGAGATGCAAGAATCGACAGGATCCTCATATGCCAGCTCAGCCTCTTAACAACAGGGCGATGTTCCCTAGGCTACATTTGCTCATGGAAGAACAGAAACCAGCTTGCACTTGTTACAGTTTAAAACTCTATCAACATTTGCCAAAACAAGTCTTAAAGTAGAAAAATGTTTTGATAGCCAAACATGCACTTCTAATTTACGAAATATACCCCTGATTTATTGAATAACAACTGCTGAGTTTTTGCTAATCAAGACTGAAAGATCAAAAACTATTTCATTCAATAAGGTGAAAAAAGCTGAAAAGAAAGATGTTGGAAGGAAAAAGGGATTTTTTTTTTCCTGTGTCATTTTAAGCAATGAATGGATGATAAAACTCAGACAGTAGTAACTGTATTTACCTGTTGATTTCATGAATTACATGCCAAATGACTGTCTTCTTGTTTTGCAAGACTATTGTTTGTCCCTTTTGTCTTGAGTTTTGTCAATACTAACAGTGGTTCCATGAAGATAAGCCTGGATCAGCGTTTTTTATTTTCAGATTTCTTTTTGAATATATTTGGCTTTGGAATCTTCATTTGAAATTTGATGGGCTGACTGCCATCAGCATTTTGATATCTGATGGATTTAGTATATTTTTTAAACCATTTTAAACCATGGTCCTATTAAAAAAAAAAGAAAAAAGTAAGACAGATAAAGACCTTGAATATAGTGAGATCTAGAAAATGCTGTATGCTTACCCACACCTTTTATCTCTTGCATGATCTAGTCCAAAATATCTGTTAATCACCTCAGAAAAATCTGCTGTAGCATCTCACATCTCTTTTGAAATAAATACTTTTTTTGTCTTTTGGAAAACAAAAAATATTGGAAATTTGCCAAGTGAAAGCTTAACCAGAAAGATTTTTTTAGGATTTCTCTCATCTTTTATTTCTTTGGCCAATATTAAAATATCCTTCAATATAAACTGCTTGTCTCACAAAGTCTTATTTTTGCTTTTGACTTACCCTGAGTGAGTGTTGTTCCCAGCTCATACATATTTAATGATGATTTGAACCGAAGAAAGGTGGTGTTCAATTGTTAGGGTGCAATTTTGGGAGGCCTTTGTGAGTAGGCTCAGATCTCAGAAGAAAGAGTGAGGTGACAGGGGAAGACAAGGAGGTGAGACAAGCACATTTTGTTATTTTGAAAATGGCCCCATTTTGTTTCTTCCACCAGGGCCATGTCATCTGCACTGTAATACTTATGCAGCACCCAGGAAATCTGACTTTCTGCAGAATAAGATCCAGACACTTTGGATTGTATTGGTTAGATTTTTCATTTCTTTGGCTGGACAAAGATATACAATCTTTAGGGATTATGTTTTTCCTTTTTTTCCTTTTTCAATTGCAACCTATAAACTTCATTGCCTAAGTGCTACTTTAGCATCAATTGCAAGAATATAAATAAAAAGCACCACTCTATATTTGTTCATCTAAGACCTTGAAAAGTAGTAAATCAAAATCCTTTCTTGGTCTACCTTCACTTCTCATGACAGGACCAATACATTTGGACTGCTGCAACTTATTTAGATGATGTTTGTCAAGATGGGGGATTTAAAACACATAGTAGCTTTTTCAGAGCAATGCTGATTGCTGTTTTATGTGTCTAGCCCCATGGCAAAGTGAGCCCTAAACATTTTCTTCACATGGCAAGTTTACTTAGCAGCTGATGAAAGCAACAACCTCTGTGTTCCCAGGGACAGGCTGGGTTTGCTTACATCCATTGTCCTTTGGAAGAAACAGGATCTTATCTCTTCAATCCCTTCAGCAACCCACTAACTGCCAGTCTCCATCTGCTCTAGAGGAGTCAGTGAGAGAGTGAGACCAGGACACCAAAAAGAACATCATCTAGAACCATTTCCTACCCACAGGAAATATAACAGGTTATTACTTTATTGGTGTTATGGCTTGACAGCTCCTATTGAGTTTAACCTAGCTTTTTTAAAAGCCTTTCTGCATACACTGAATAGCTTGGAATTTTACCAGGTAAGGACCCTAAATAGTTCAGTCAATTAAGCTTTTGGTACAGACCTCTTTTCTGAGGGAAGACAGAACAAAATAAAAAGTTTGTATTTTGTCAAAAGAGGCCAAATCCAAAGCAGAGAACTTTTCTAATGTTCTGAGGAAAAAGAAAAAGTGTTACATTCCTGTTTCCAAAAGGTAAATGGTGATCACTGTTTGGTCCTTGAATTTTATTCTCACTCAGACTTTTCCTACTAGCACTTTTCCCCCCCTTTTTTAGGGCATGACTTTGAATGCAGGTTAAACCTTTGAAAATATGTCAATGAATTTTGGTCCTCAGACATGTAATTAATCTTCATATATCTCAAGTAGTAATGCAAACACACCTGTAGGATGCTTTCCATAGAAAACACAAGGAGAGAACTTGTAATAAATCTCAAGAGTGATAGTTTTATCGTGACTGACAGAGCTGCTGGAGGCCTCTTCTTTATGAGTATAATTTGGAAGTATATAAAGGAGAGATTGATTTCCACAGAACACTCTTATTTTAGTATTTATTCCTAGTCTGTTCAACCCATACTACTTTGTATTTTACAGAAAGGCCTAGCATATGTGACTTGATTAAAACAATGATTCCCATATTGCATTTCTCTGAATCAGCACAGGCCAATGTGAATGCAATTTAATTTTGTACTTTGTGAATACCACAACCAACATGATTTATCAGGCAGTTGCAGCTCTCACCCTTGTCAAGACTTGTTCTTCTGGATCCTGTGGAAACAGCAGTTTAACCTTTTGAACTGCAGTGGTACCTACTAGAAGGGGAGGATGAAGTAGTTCGCAAAAGGGGCTGTAGGAGTGAGATGTGACTATGAGATGAGCCTTGCTTGACAACGTACAGCAAAACTCACCTCTCATACTAGGAAGTGGCTGTCATTTTGATTTTCATGAAGTTTAGCACTTCGTGAATCAGAGAAACTGTGTGTGTGTTGAGTCAAATCTATCTTTTTTCAGGTGAAAAGTTCTGCTGTTGTCTGCAGGGCTGCTTAGTGAGTTAAATACAAAAAAAAAAAAATGGCCTCTTGACATCATTGTCTTTTTAATTATGATTATCATATTTCTCTGACAGGAAAACTGAAAATCAGCATATTGAATAACATGCTTAAGGTTTCCTCACCTAAAGCTAAATCCCTCATACCATACTACCTCTAAATACTTTTTCTTTTATACAAGTCAGATGTCCTTGAAAATCCATGATGACTTATTTTCTTATATGTGCCTCCATTAGGAATCATGATAATTCCTTTTTTTATTATTATTTTGTGGCACAACTAAGCAGAGAAAATGAGTGGTAATGGGAGTTTACCAGTATACTAAATGGAATGTATAGTATACTAAATGAAATGGAACTAAGAGGACCTATAGAACAAAGAACATCTTTCTACTTGCTTTCACTGTTTTATTTTTACTCAAATTCACAATAGGACCTTTTTTCTGGTGTTTCTTTTATTCTGAATGAAAAGAAAATGAGAATATAGCCTGACCACAACATGTTTTCATTTCCGTTGATCTCAGTGTTTTTTTAAATAATGTATTGGAGAAAGAGGTTCTGTTTAGCTGAAGTAAAAATAAAAGTAACTGTTTTGCTTAAATTAGTGCTGATGAAAGTATTAATGAAATGAAGTTTTTTTTGAGTATGATGTAATTCAACAGTAGCTGGCTAACCAAGAGCCTGAACTAGACAATATTTGTCATGCTCTCAATAGGAAGCACAGATTTTTTCTTCATAAAAACCTTCTATGCTTGGCTGTACCAGACCAAACTGATTGCTTGAAGTGATGGTTGCCTGTGTAATTTGTGTTGGTAAATAAATATAAAATGTTGGGATCTTTCAAAGATGGGATCAGGAGGCAATGACTGATGCCAAGAAGACTGCAGTCATTTCCTGAGCAATAAAACTGCTCTATACGCTCACTGTAAGCTCAGTTTGCACATGCTCCATTTGTTGTGCCCCTTCATAAGCAAAGCAGTTAAACTGAAAAACTCCCTGTGACTATTTTGCAATGTCAAGCTCAGCTGGTTCTTTCTAACACAACCTAAATAAAGGACTATCTATATCCCTATCATCTCATAAGTTTTTTTTTTTTTTTTTATCTTCTTGTAAATCAGTTTAGTGATGTTGGCCCACAAGTTTGTTGATGTAAAATATTTAGACAGTAGACCTGGACTTGGGAAGAAACTAGCTCAAATTCTGGTGCAACTTTTCTAGGTTTGGAAATTCTTCCAGTAGAGGTTAATGTACAACATGGGACAAGCTCTCCTTGGTGCAACTTTTCTAGGTTTGGAAATTCTTCCAGTAGAGGTTAATTTACAACATAGGACAAGCTCTCCTTTGCTTGAAGAAGCCAGCACTACTTCAGAAGTGGGCAGCATTTGATGAAAAAAGATACAGAGAAAATTTGCTGCAGTGTCAACTGACAGATCTGCTGTGTGGTTCCTTTCTTTTCTTCCCATTTCATGGCAAAAGCTCTAGAAAAAAGGGGATAATAGAGTACTGCCTGTTGTCAGGAGGAATTGCACTGGACTTCCCTGACACTGGAAACTCAGATTGGCTTTTCCTACATCATGTGGGTGGCTGAAGGTAAATTGAGAATCATTATTAAGACAGGCATGTAGTAAATGTGGTCAGAAGAGAGGAGAAAAAAAAATCTTCTATCTGCAGAACAATTCAGAAAGGGCAAATCCTTTGTAAAAAGGAATAAACTCTACTAAAAGCAAGCCACTATGCAGTTCAATAAAAGGTTGCCCTCTCCAGTCAAATAGATACAATTTGCCACTATGTGTATAAAGAGGATCTTTTTCAATTTAGCTATTTCTATTAATGTATGAGCCACTGATCAATATTAGACATTGCTTAGATTCTCAGATCATGAGAAATAACTCACTAGCATGCATTGTGGTTCTGGGAAACACAGTCTTGGTGTAGTAAATACACGACTGTTCAAACAAATTGAATGCTCTCTGTGGAAGTTGAGGGCCAAATTAATAATTCTCCTTCATTTTGACCTCATTTTTTGAAAAGTGTAAAGGAGTATTCTACAAATTTCTAGAAGTTCATATAAGCATCATTCTCAAATATATCTGAAGAACTCTGGAGAAGAGAAAGGCCTGCTTTGGTAAGGCCTCATCTTTTTGCAAGTTCTAGCAGATTTTACATCTAAAGAGGCTCTAGAGAAAGCATACTGAGAAAGCTACATGACAGAAACATTAATTTCAATTTCTGGGGTCATTTTGTTCTTTCTAAGGACTCAGCTATCAACACACCTCTTGCCATACCTAGCACCAAACATAGTTGTAATTGGACATGGTTCTTGCTCTGCAGTCTATACCAGAAAAAAGACAACTGGTATACTAGCAGTTACACAGATGGAGGACTGAGAGGTTAAATATCGTATCGGGGATCACAATGGAAATGTGTGACATATCTTGTGTGTCACACAATGAAATGTGTGACTTGTGAACCTGGAAATGTCTAATTAAAGGCCTCAGCTGTAGCCCTATATTTACTCTTGAGTGTTAGTTGTCTGCACATCTAACAAAACTCTTCAAAGTACACCAGTGTTACTGTTCTTATTGGAAAATGACTCAACGTACTTCATTTGATAAGTAGCCAAGTCTTGCCTGAGAAAATTATTCAGTTTTGATAAATTGTAAAAAGTAATTTGAAGAATAGATTGTTTTTTCTTCTGAGCATGCCTACACAGACTCTTTGGAGAAGAAAATGTGTCATCTTCTTGTAAATATTAATAAATGATGCCTTCAGATTTCACTTAGGAGCAATCAAACAGGCAAGAAATAACCATAGTTATAAAAGATGAGCCACTAACTCAGTTCAGAGCCTTCAGAAGAGCTTTAATCAAGAGTGAGTTCAGACAATTAGAAAAGATGGACTAAGTCTAACAGGGATTTTGCCCTGTTTGAACTACAGAGCTGCTCCTTTAGCTTAGGAGAAATGTAAATGCTTTGGGAATCAGTGACCAGGGTTATGACTCCATTAGTAGCTTGGCCCAAATTTAACTAGCTGATGATGTGTGCACTATCACTTGCTAATAAGGGGTGTAATGATTTTAGATGCATGTTGTTGTAAAGTTCGCCACCAAATGTAACATGTGCAGTGTCCAACATCAAGCCTTATGGGCTCTTTTGGGTCATCTCCATTTCAAGTGGGAACCCTGTGAGGATATCCAAGACTGAATGCAGCAGAGATCCTGAGCGCAGAGCCCTTTTGACTGGTGCTGCACTGTAGTGGTTTTTTACAGCTGGTTACCCAAATTCTCCCTGTAATTAACTGTGTACTGAGGCTCCATTAGAAAGGCATGTGACAGCCCTAGGCCACAAGTTTCTGACCTCACCATGGCCCTGGAAATATCAGGTTAGCAGTAAAATGATTTCAGGTTACATTGTGTGACTAAAATTTAGGAAAGCTTCTTAATAATATAAGTAGAGAAATAGGATACCACTGAAGATAGCATAGATGATGCTTTTCTTTTTCAGATATATTTATTTTTTTCCATATAACAGGAAGAAAAAGAATAAATATTAATCAAAACACTTGAAGAGGCTAAATTGTTCTCTGTTTCATGGATATGCTCTCTTCTATAATGAGACTTTTTTTTTGAGCAACAAATGAGGGAGTTTATAATTTCATATCATGTGGGATTCATAACATCTATTTTTTCTGTCTAACAGAGTTTCCTATATGGAAAAGGAGGGGGTCAAATCCCTACAGAAATGCAATTCAGCACATTTTAGATGTCTAATAGAAAATATGGCCACTCACTAAGTCTGTGTTTTTAAAATAGAGAGTATATGTGTGTGTGTGTGTGCATGAGAGAGAGATAAGAAGGTGTTATTTTTATGGCTTAGCAAGGTGCTTCATAAAGAACACAATCAAATGTAATATAAAATTCTCATTTGTCAAGAATGCCTCTCATCAAAAGTGAAAAGTGAAATATCTAATAAGATATCCTGGATATGTGGGTAGAGGGGAAAATGACCACCCCATACTAACAAGAATAGAGGAGACCAACACAGTTCTCTGACTTCTGTTAAAAACTCAAAGGTGCCTTAAAGTTCTTCCAAATTTCCTCTCTCTGCACCTATATTTCCTGGAGTTTCTTCCTTTGAGAGTGGCAAACTGAACTACTCATTCCCTTATATTAAGGTTGCACATAAAGCTTAATTAGGTGCTGGATCTTATCAAACCCTACAAGTTTGCTTGTCATAGAGTAAAACCAAATTCAGAGCTAACACTGCTAGGACTGTAGCTCTACAAAGCTCATTGTCAAACTACCCTTCTTCTAAAATCCCCTGATAGTGAACTCCTTTGGGTAACTAATGACAATGTAGTATTCCTCTTTCATTAACTTTTGTATACAAGCAGTTATCAGGCTGACTGGATACTAAGCACTTTATGGCTTAGCTACATGGAAGTCAATGCTACTTAAGGCTAATCACATACTAACTACATATCCCAGTGACAAAGCTGCATCCCCACTCTGTCTGTATTGATCTCCCATCAGTCATTTGTAAGTGACCATGCTAGACATGGCCCTTGGGCATTTTTCCAATACAAAAGCCACTTAACATTAAAATTGCAGGATCTCTTTTGGCTGTTTTACAAGCCTTTATCAAAACCATTTAAAAACCTAACTTTAATCATAACTACTCTATGAATTTTTTTCACCTTTGACCATTGACCCCTTTAAGATAACGAGAGTCTTTGTGCACTACACTGCTGCTCGCTGGATTTTATTCATTGTCTGAAAGAACCATGCAAAATAGTGACAAAAATATTGAAAAGAATATTCTTACAGCAGTGTTACTTTCATTTTAATAATAATAATATTAAAAGGGATGGCCAGGTCATTATTTGAGACATTTCTCTACCCTTTGTGTCAGGTCCTTTACTTCTTTCAAATGAGTAGGCAATCTGCTGCCTCTCTCTTTCTAGTCTTCTACTTTATACCCTTCCACTTCTTGGCACAGAGGCTGTGTTTGTTTTGTATGTCTATGTGAAAAGCCAAACTAGAACAAATTCTTTTACTCGATCATTGCCACATATGAACGTTGAATATATAATTTCAGACACTCTGCGGTTGTTGGATCTTGTTCAGGAGGTTAGATGGGAATTTTAATTGCATAATTCTGCCATTCCTCCTTTTCTGCACTGCTTCAAGTTCTCCCTAATTTAAGGATACATCTATGGCTTCAGAATAATCTCAACAACTATCTTTTTCAAGCTTAGTACTCATGCAGCTAAAACAGCTGTAACGCAGTTTGGCTGTGTTTGAGGAGTAACTATTTTAATTATCACTCTAGTCTTGGGTAAGGCTGTTCACACAGGCCTGCTGAAGTTATAAGAAAATAGCTTTAGTGGAAATCTGCACCGTTTGCATACAAGCATGTAGGGTCTCATACTCACAGCTACAATGATGTGCTCTATTTGTTGGACTGGTTTGAAACTTAAAACATGTCACAGACTAGCCTTACTTTACTCACAGAAGAAGATTCATCAGTGCATTTGAAGGGCCATATGTTGAGCTGACACTATCAACTATAGGCAATATGCCAACGAAGTACTCAGGCAGGCAGCTATTCCTGAGTTCCATACTATCTATTTTTTGACTATCTATTTTGATTTGTGTCTCATAAAATGCATCAATTACATATATAAGGAGAATTTCTCCACAGGATGTTAATGGAATAGTGTACAGTAAAAGGTCAAAAGCACTGTGGCTGATCCTCTTAGAATAACAACCAGGAAAAGCTTTCCCTAAAAAAGACAAAGTATTTATAGCAATGATAGCAAAATACAAATGTCACTTTGGAGTCTATTTGTCTAAATCAATGGTTCTCAACATTTTTCATTCTGTATATTACTTCTTAGGAGTAAGAACAACTTATCTGCTCCAGATTTCACACATTTTCTGCACACATAGCATGCTTGGCTGTATAAAAATAGATCTGATTGATAAGATACTGGGATAGACTAAAGGACATAAGATTAAAATGAACTTGCTTAATGTGATGTGTTCAGCTACTCATTGCATTCCTTTATGTCTGGCAGTGTCATTATGATAGAGTGGCAATGTTGTGTTTGTAAATGTAAGCAACTTTCTGTCATTTGATGACCAAAGACATAGAAACAAACTATAAGGTCCCAGTACCGCTGCCAAATACCAGTTGATGGAAATATGTGACTTACTGAACCTTTTAGTTTCTCTGTTTCCAAAGCATCTCAGTATTCTCAGAGAAACCTGGGCTGAAAAATGACTATTTCATGATGTGATGAAAGCAAGTCTTTGGAGCAGTGCTGGATCAGTCTTTGAGACGTTAGTTTAAAGTATGTCATTGGCACTGAAGCCTATGTTAATCTTAGTTATTTTGGACAGGTCATCTGTAGAATTTCAACATGGGCACTAGGAAGATACTTTTGAAGCCATTGAAATTGCAGTACGCATATTGTGTTAACCCAGCTCACATAAAAATATTAATTCCAGACTTGAATTAAGTGCGTACATAATGAAATTAAAACTCTGCCTCAGAAGTAATCCCTTTTTTGTATATTCTGCCTAAATGCTTCCAGGTGCAAGGCATTTTGGTAAACCTACACGTTCAAGATATGTGCAAATCGTTAACACTAACTTAGCTTTCCTCATTTTTAACATATTAAATTTGTTTTCAAATAATAGTGTATTACTTTATATAAAACACTAATAATGTAGAAAACATAAAAGAGAGAAGGGAATCATGCAAGGAAAATTTTATTAATAGAAAACCAAAGACCCAAGAAGCTTATACAACATATATGTACATATGCACAGAATGCAATAGTGATGGTTGGATCATAAAAGCTATAGTTGGTTAGTGCACCTTTCTCCTGTACATTTTCAATGGTGAAATTAAGTATGAATGGTAGTCAGTCCAAAAACACTGAATATAGAAGTCCTCTAATGTAACTAACTTTTTTAGCAAGACTAGTACCTGCTCAGATTTGCCATGCTACCTCTTACTTTCTAATTTGGAAGGACAACTTTATAAGCTAGTGCCCATTCAAATTTTAAATTGATTATGCAACCATTAGTGCTATATTCCGTGGCTTTTTGTGACATGGGCATTTGTCTCCTGAAGCCTAGACTGAGACCACAAAATGACTTAACTTATTCCATCAAATAGTTGTCAGATGGTAACTTTGAACACTATTGCGATGAGCTAGAATTGATCCAAAGATGGACAGCAGCCAGTTCCAGTAGCCTTTAAAAACCTTTACAACCATTTAACATTTTTTTTAGCATTTTTTAAAAGCAAGAGAAGCAACTGACTCTAGATGGTAATGTAACTCCTCATGAGTTTTATGACAAACTCTGCCATCCTCTCTTTGATCTTCCTATTGGAATTCAAGATTTTATAATAAAGGAGAGTTAATATCCACATTACAGTAACTGAATATAAGCAGAATTCACCAAGCATGTTCTCCTAATTTTGATAATTTCCTCAAAGTTTACATGTGTTCCAGACAGGGAAAATTGGCTTTTGGTCAATACTTTGGAATCAGAACTCAATCATCTTTATGAAGAGACACAGAAAGACTTAAGCACTCATATGCGAAGCAGTGCAGAAAAAGTGACTGATAATAGAGTTGTTATGAAGAGTTTTCAGAAGATATAAATGCCAAGAGATGATGAATGGGGAGATATAGACAACATTCATGGAGAGAAATCAGAATGCGAAATGTTTCAAAAAAAAAAAAGAAAGAAAGTAAGAAAACGTCTTATACTAAAAGAAACTTGAGAGGGATCAAGATAGGAATGAAGAAAAAAAATCCCCATTAGATTAAGCTAAATATTTTTAACATTAATAGTCTGCTGAAAATACAGAGGGGCAGATGCTCTTTATGATATCAATCCAGAGAAAATTATTTTGAGGTTCTTCCTTTAGGTTGTTGAGATGGCTGAGAGAAATCTGCTAGCATCCTTCTCCTAAGAAAGAAAACAACCGTCAGGGAGGATGATTATAGGAATGGAGCCTACAAGCTTTGACTAAGCATCTGGAATGTTGAATCTTCATGTAGCTGGAAAACACTGAGTATATCAGTCAGGTTAAACTAACATACACTGAAATTAATAGATACATATCTGCCCAAATGTTTCATTCATCTGGAGAATCAAAAAATGAAACATATGGCAAGTATACTTTTGAAGTTATTGTAGAATCAATCTATCCTGTTGTAGTCCTACCAATCACCTTATAACCTTTATGAAATAATTAGATGCTGTTCTAATTTTCCTATTTTATATGCACATGAATCATTTCTTGGGATGAATTCCAATTCCATAGACTTGCTTTAAACAGATAGAGTCTGGATTAGAGTTGTTCCACCCATCGAATCTTAATGCCTAACTTCAAAATTCTGAATGTTAAATAAAGTATTTCTCTTCGCAGCTCTAACCACATCCATTTCGGTGTGTTTTTTTAAAAAATATTTTTCCTCAACAAAAGAATAAGTAAATCCTCATTATCCAGAGGATTTTCGACCAGAATTGGTTGAAGCTTGTTTATATAAAGAATATCCTGCTTTTTGTGTGAGTGTATGCATGTGCACGTGTGTGGGAGCGTGCATGTGTATGTGTGTCTAGAAGTGAATTGCATTAGTATTCCTGAATACAGGCTTTTTAATGGTCTATTCTTCGGAAGGTAGAATCAACATTCAAATGGTAATTATTTAGGAAGTAAATTGATCAATTTGTCCTAAGCTCCATGAAGATGAACTGAGGTCAATCCTCTTTGCCTATTAAGATTTTAAAGATATCTAGGTGGATTACTTTCACAGTAAAAGACTGTTCTCCACCAGGGTTTAAGGCAAAGAAAAAGAAAATAAAAAAAATAGTGCTGAGCTTCCATGTTAGACTTTAGGAAAAACAAACTTTTCATGTAAGTGCAATTTGCCTGGTCCCAGCAAGCTGTCCATGTAAATAATGTCTGTGTTATTCGCTTTTATACCATAGCTCTCTCTATGGTGCAGGTAAAATGGTTGCTAACTAAACAGAGTTGAGCTGGCTTGATTCTACAGTCCTGTACATATTTTTTTCTGAAGTATTTTTAAGGCTTCAGAATGTGTGGATGAGCAAGTGTAATACACACAGAAGAGAGACTGAAAAAGTGTAGAATCTGTTCAAACAATACTGGCATTTCAAAATGGAGCGTAGTGGCTTTTTTATCTACAGTAAAACACTACAAAAGTCTTATTACTGAATAAATAGTCCATGAGTCTTAGAACTACCACGTAAGGGAGAAGTTTGTATTTCCTACTAGCGAATTATCAGACCACATGAATTTAAACACCATAAAGACAGACCTTCTATTTGTCATTAAAAAATTACATTTTGTAGCAAGAGAAGCAGGCTGGCATGTTCAACCAGTTCTTGAGCTTAAAATACCCCCAATAAAGAAATATTTTCCACCATTTCACTCCTTTTCTAGATGTGTTTTTCAGGTGGCTAAAAATTCCCTAAGCCTTCTGTATTGTTTCTGAGAATGTCATTATCATGGTAACATAGCACTTATTTTTCCTAATGGATTTATGATGTAAGACACTTCACAAACAAGAAAATGAATAAGCCTAGTGTCTCATTTCATGTAGTAATATTTTTCATCTCATCACCATCAATGAGGTTTGAACAAGACTTGAAGATTAATTTCTCTGGGTGCCCAGCTCTTTGGTTGAATGCTCCCTTCCATTCACCTCCTAGGCTTGCACTGGATTTTGATATCAAGGCTGTGGAATCCAAAGAAAACCGATGGTCACTGCAAAACTTTTGCGAGACTGTGTAAGTTTTATCATATAAGTTATCAATGCAGTCACTGAAATAGTTGTATCCTACTGGTTTCTGTTCTCATATTATTTATAGTAAGAATGAAGAACAATGCTGACAAAAGTTTTTGTTTTATGGCACTGGCATTGTCTTGCCTTATCAAAAGTGCTTTCTTGCATACTTGTAGCTGTGCAAGCCTCAAGAGGTGAGGAGCTACATAAACAGGTAGCTTCAAACACCCCCAGGGTGTTTTATTCGCAATCAACGACTGTTATTGGCTTCCCAATGAGACTTCTTGGTTGTACGTAACCCTTGCAGGACAACTGCATTTCACACTGGCCCAGAATCCTGGTAACATTTATGTGTTTCCTGGAGAGTTTGGAAAAGAAATGTGGGTGCGTGAGCACAGTGAGGGCTATTGTACAGTGCAAGTTTCTGTCTCTGGACACCCAGGAGGCTTGGATTAAGAAAAATTCCTGCCCTTCAGTGAATACACTATCCTTGTGTTTTATAAAAATTCAGAACTCCTTTAAGACATGTCGTATATAATAAGAAAGTCATATGTACCTATATCTATGATAATGGGGGTAATATTTTAAATTTGGAAATGTATATTTTTCATCTTTTTTTTTTCTTTAGTGAAAAAAATAGGGAGCAGAGAGTCTGGATTTTAGTGCAAGAGAGTTTTGTTTGAGTCTACCTTTGCCGTATAATCCGTAGCATTTGTCTGACTTCCATTTCTTTCCTTTCCATGAGCAGAAGATGTATGCTAAAGTTTTAAAGCAACTGTCTGTCTGAAGAAAGAAGTGCAGGAGAGAAAATTTCGTGCTATCATAGGGATCCATCATAATGGCAACATTCCCTTGGCAATTTATTGCTGTGGCTTTTGGCCTTTCTCAGATGTTTTATAACACATTAAGATACGTGGTGTCTAGAGACAGGAGGAATAGATGTTCTTGTGACCCTTCTGGACTATACACATATTGGATGTTTGTGACTGTGGGGGACTAATCTAAAAGACTGATACAGTCTTCCCTAAATCTATGTTCCAAACCTACTTTTAAGTATTTTATTGAATCAAAATACTCCATATTCTTTGCGTGGACCTCTGCCCTCCAAGATGAATTTTGCTTAATAACAGTAAGCCTCTACTTCGTGAGAAGGGATAAATTCCAAATAACCTTTGACTATACAATAAAAGACACTGGTGAGTAGAGCAGTACGTCAAATATTTCTATGTGAATACACAGCTGATTAATCACTGGAGTAGTGTTTGTAGATTGTCTTTAGACAGTTTAGTCCTAGACCTGAATGTCAGCATTATCATATATGAATCCCTTCACACGTCTCCCAGTCCTATGTAGTGATGGTCTCAGGGAAAGCAATAGAACAGCAAAATGAGTTTTGCACCTTTTATTTGTATAATAAGGGTTTTACTGCAGAGGCCAGTCAAAGCTTCTCAGCAAAGTAAAAATATTGCTACCTGTGTGATGAGAAAGTATTGCCTAGACGTGTATGCAAAGAGAGAGGCCAGCTGTGTGCACATGTGCATGTGGATGAAGCCCTGGAAACCTGGGCTCGGTTTTCTTGCTGATGCCAGGACGGGTGCAGCAAAGGTAATATCTGCTCCTGCAAGAGAAGCAAGTCCCTGCCCCACCAGCAGCTACTGCCCGACTCCTGCCCTCCCTGGCAGCAGCAGTAGCAGCAGTAGCAGCAACTCCACTTCCCGAAGTGAGGTGAAACCTAACTCAGCAACACAAGTAAAGCAGTGCAGAGACATCGGCGGTAGGGCTTTTGTCATAGTCACAAGGCATTTAAAACACACATACATGAATTTAAGTCCCTGTTTAAGTAAGGAGAGGAGGTTAAAGTGGCAGCTGGACCTCCTAAAAGCATTTAAGTAGGCAAAATATAAAGATAAATCATACATGTATGAACTTAGACAAGATATGAGTTGGAAAAAAAAACATTTAGTCTCTGAATTCGTCTTTCTGCCAGTGCAATATATTCCCTAATATAACTCCACCCAGTGGGAGAGCCTGTACAGGGAGCAGAAGGACAAGAACAACTATGTCATTCCCAGTTACTGTCCATAAAATAACACTAACTTAACATTAAAATTTAAGAAATATGGCTTAAGGGAATAGAATACTTAAAGTTTGAATGAGCCGAGTTCCCTTTCCCATAAAGCTGCCCACGTGGCTGTTGAATGGCAAGGGTATACTTGGACATGAAAAGACTTCCAATGAGAAAATTCTCACTGAATAGCAGTGATCTTCCAGGTTATGAAGGTAGATCTGAACCACCTGGTACATATTTGTCCTATGAGTATCTTCTTTAGAAAGGACTACTTTTAATGGGAAATGTGACTATCAACTGTAAAAAGGATTAGTGACAGCTCCTTCACAAAAGAGAGGAAGATTCACACTGTAATTTTCAAATTGGAAAGCAAGCAAGATCTGGGATGACTCTTGGGTCAGAGGACTCCCCATTACAAGAAAAAGGCATGTAAAAATGATATTAACCAGAAAAAATGTGCTAAAAAAGACAATATCCTCTTTCATTTCATGAGATCTCACCTTAAGTAAAAGAGTACTTATAAAAATCATAGAAGTCTCTTTGTATTTAAAAAGACAAAGAAAGAATATTAGGTTTCTTCCTTTTTCTATTACTTTTCTAACTTTTAAGTTACAAAGTTTAGGAAAGGATAATTGTTAGTCTCCAGGAATTATGAAAGCAAGCAGGGGATATATGGGCAAATTAAGAATAAGGAGAAGGATGAAGGAGTTCAGTTTCTTTTCTTTTGAAATACTTCCTGAAGTGAGGGACTCCAATATTCACAAGCTGAACTAACTCCTTTCTTACATATAGGTTTTTTTTAGTCTTTGAACTGAAATGGTGAATATTTTATTTCTATAATGGCATTCTAAACATCACCAAGAAAAGCAACTGTCTTGCATTTTTAAAATGTATTTATAAAGGATTGTTCCTGTTATATATATATGGAGAGTGACCACTAATAGGGTGCAAGGTTTTGTCTTGTTGCTGAACCTCTGGCAGAGCAACTTACTGTATACCTTGGAAAGCCCCCTCTTCAGATCAGAGGAACAGGGATAACGGTGACCTTTCATGGTTTCCAAATTGTCCCAGAAAAGCACAGGCAAAATACAATGTCTGTTTGTCCACATCACTGAACTACCTTCCAGTCTGGTACAATTGGCAGACTGTTCCAGAGAGATTCGGGGCAAACACTGCAAGGGTTTTTCCAGGTCAGGTTTGAAGTACACTGACAGAGTTGTGTTAGGCAACTTGTTAATTGTCTTCCTGAACTCCCGGGGCCAATCTGAGATGTTTCAGCAGTCTGATTCCCACAAAAGCCAAAGCTATTAGTGGCTTGCTTTCATGAATATTATATTCCCTTGAAAATCTGTACATTTAAAAAATGTGAAATATGCACTACTAGTTTTGCACCCTTTATTACTTCCTTTACTATCTTCTATTCTTATTGACATTGCATGACTTTGTTAATAGTACTGTTTCATTGCCATTTCTTCGTTTAATTTTTTTAAAGTGAAGGAAAAATGCTTTATGTTGCTGCAGCACTAAAACTCAGCAGAATTCTATGAAGGAATTTTTTAAATGGGAAACATAATGCAAGGCAAGTCCTTCCTCTAATAATCCTCTAATAATATTGATATTCTTCTTGTGCACTCCCAAGCCCACTTGTATTATGACAGTTTTGCATTAACTTGTTTGTTCCTTATTATCCACAGGACACAAATTAACCTCTTGTGTTGTGGTAAGACTTGGCAACCTTAACTATGACTGGGACAATGGGGTACAAAATGGTAGTATCCATACCCTAAAGAACTTTGTTTAAACAGACACGGGAGCACAGGGAAGAAAAAATGATTTGTTCAAAGTCACACTGCAGAAGTAGGCCTAGATTTAATGGCTCCTCATATTAGAGATTTTGCTGATTACTTAAGTCATAAATACTAGATTGAAAAGGTAGATTTAGCTTCAGCATTATTTGTAAAATAAAGTACTGAAAGCATGGAAAGTCCCTTTAAGATGGATCTTGAAATGAACTAGTTTCTGCTATGAATATCTTACATACTAAAGATTCCAATTAATTGTTTTGTTATGAAAGTGGAGAAGAAGCAAGAGAAAGACACTAATTAAAAAAAAGAATGCATAACAATCCTGCCCTTATATAGTAGAAGTTTGTTTCCAATGTAGAGGTCATTTTTAAAAATTTTGATTGAAAGCAACATGCATGTCCAACAATGAAAAATATTTTCAAAGCTGCAGTCATGCTGAGGGTCTCATTGACTGTTACAGGGAATAGGATCTCAAGGAAAAACTACTACTCTTAGGAGGTTGAGGGCACAAAGGCTTTTCCAGGCTCTGCTGGCCATACCTGGCCCCATGGTGCAGGGAGGCATGTGAAACGAGAGCTGCTCAAGTCTTTCTCTCAAGTGTAAAACCAAGTGTATGTGGTTTTTCTACTTGTGCCTGATGATCTAGGTGAGCACTTCCTAGCACATAAGGTCAACTCTGCCCTCCACTGTGTGGATAGACATGTCCCGAATCACATTTCTAACTAAGACTTAGGCTCCTAGATTATCCAGATGTATTGAAAGTTAACCTCAGTAGGAAGCATTGGATCTAGTCATTTTGTTTTGTTTCCAGATCCCTCATTACACTGCATTTTCTGTTTATCTTTTTGGCCACACCGTATACCTGGTTCCTGTAATAGGCTGAATAGCTTTCTCTTCTTATAGAGAGACACAGGACCACATGCAACAACTTCTTCGCAGCAATAAAACCTATGAGATAGATAGCTGAAGAAAAAGCTGGACCCTCAGAAACAATATAATGAGGTACATACATACATACACAAATAGATGTTAGGTACATGTATAATGAATCACCTACTTAGTTGTCTTCTTTGTCTGGGGCTACTATGAGATTACTTGCTTCTTTGTCAATGATGAAAAATCTGTATATACTGAGTACGTGCTTTTTTTTATCACTGTGGCACAGGGTAAAAAGGTAGGGAAAAGAATATAACATCTGTATTTTTTCAAATCACACCTTGAAGTTACTTAAAACATATATTTTTCAGTGTTTATTCTTTTTTCTGTGCATGCCCATGTACATTTAGCAATTGTGTTAAATAATAAGCGTTTTCTTTAAGAATCTCATATGGATGCTTTTATTTAATTCCTCATGCTCCTATATTACAGTGACTTTTTTTTTTCTTCCAAAAACTCATAGCTTATAAATTACAATAAGATTAAACCAGATATTGCTAATGTATTTTAAACAGTTGTTAAATTACCAAAGTTGGTTGATCCCTTACTTGAAATTTGCTGATCCTAACTTTAAATGGCTCCTAGGTTATTATTTATATCTTTTAAATCTTTTATAGCTGTACACGGGTGCTTTTATGAAACCTGGTGTAACATATTCTAAGAACAAAAGCATATTTATGTAAGTAGCACTGGGAGCTGAGTTGGCAGGTGTTTGCCACAAGTCTTAACCCCTGAGCATTAGTAGTAGGCATCAGGCACATCCTCAAAGGGTTGTGAAAGCCTTTTTTTTCTACTGAGAAACTATTCAGGCTGAAAGTGTATTAAGCTGGAAATGTGTTAGTGATATTATCAGGTTTGTGGGCTGCAAAAACAAATGAGGCTTTGGCGATCATGTCTGCAACAAGTTCCATAAACAGAAAATAAAGATAGCTGTGGCCAGGCCTTCTCAGGGCTACTACACCCTTATTTCACTTATGTGAGAGTCAGGCAGAATTGTTCATCTTGGAACACAAGGATCCTCAACAGGGAGAACAGCACGCGAGGCCATGGGCTATACTTTCACATAAACCAGATAGGAGAACTGGCCAGGTGAATGAGACCAAGGACTGTCCACATGGAAAGGGATAGCAGAAAGAGCTCACCCTTTAAAATGAACAATTTTTAACTGAGTTTTCTTTTTCTTTCTTTTTCTTTCTTTCTTTCTTTTTTTTTTTTTTTTTTAACCTTCCTATATCAAAGGTCTCTCGGCTTGAGTTAAGGTAGCAAAATCCAGTAGTGAAAATGTGTCTTTTGCTTCTGCTACAAACCATGAATTTAGTGCATCTGTAGGAGTAGGCCAACAAGACATGAAAGAGTTCCTGAGAGCAGAGTAAAGTCTGGCTAGCAATATCTCTTCAGTCTATGAGTATGAAATGTATGGATCCTTCTTCTCTCCAGGAAGGTACCCTCAATGATACAACATTTTCACCAGCTGGTATGTAATTGTATGTTAAGACTGCATGGAGCTTCCTCTGTTCTCCACCAGCTGTTTATCTCCTAGTTTTGTTAGGAGTCTCTTTTTAAACAGTTCATGACATTCCCAAGAATCGAGCTCTGCTCTGTAACTAACACATTCTCAGCAGAAATTTCTATTTTAAACTTACTCAAAACATATTTTTCTGTATGAGGAAGTACAACTGTTAGTTAATATCCACTGCAATTATACTAAGAAAAGTACTTATTAAATATCTCCTTTGTAGTTCCTGGTTTCAGTCTTTTACTTCTTTTTCACTTCTTCCATCATTCAGGTGCAAAAAAAAAAAAAAAAAAAAATCCAGACATACTAAGAAGAAGAGAACTTAAAATATTTTTATTCTAAAAATAGATAATTGTTTAAGAGAACTATTTCTCATTGCTGTGTTTTCCCAAACACCATGGGGAAAATTCCTGATGTATAATTCTATTGACTATTGTAGGATTACGCAGGCAGAAAACTTACACGGTATTAGTGAGGCTACATTTTGAGTCATGGATGCAGTTGTGGTCACCCACACCTCAGGTGATTTTAAAGTTCAGGGAATAGCAAATGGGATGATCAGGAACATTCAGATCAAGAGAAGGGAGAGGAAGCCTGAAAAAGAGAAAAATTATCTCCAGTGTGACTAAACATCACAAAGAAAAAAAAAAGTTTGAGTTGAAGGTTTATAATGCAAACAAATGAAAATGAATAAGAATAAATTCAGCCTAGAAACTAAGGGAGAACATGGACTTCTGGAAGAGCACTCTAGTCTTGTACCTGTGAGACTAGTGTGGTACCTGTGGTACTGTGAGACTGTGAGACTGTGTTGTACCTGTGAGAAGAAAGGTGCTAGTCTCTATACATGAGTTTTATGGATGGTTTAAATAGGTAGGCCTCTGTGTCATCTAAATTCTAGCAAAGTAACTATTTGGATGGGCTATGCGACACTTGCAAAATTATCAGCACCTACAGCCAGTATTTTACATAGTTTGCAGTTGTGTCAAGTAGGTTCCACAATGGCAATGAGTGCCCAGTTCCAAATGCTCATCAGCACCATCTTAATGCTTGTAACTGCTCTGTACAACAGCAGTACTGTGACATTGATTTTTAAAGCAAAATTACCGACAGGGATCAATGGGAAATTCTAATCACAACTGATGGCACAATGTGGCCCCAGATTAAAATAATATCTTACTAAAACCCTTTGTGCAAGCAGGTGTTCGAGGAGGGAAATATCCACTCCATGTCTATAAAACCTGAATAATTGCACTGTATGAGGTGAAGCATGAAACAAGAAGGGAAGTGCAGTGGTCCTCCATCTCCCAGAACTGGTGAGAGGGTTAGCTGTTCAGTTGCAAACTTCCCACAACGTTCTCCATACAGTCAAAGGCTGGACCTAGCTCCTGTAAACCTTCTTTGGCCTGATGTAGATGCTTATAATGCACTGTAGGGGCACATAAACTTCCATAGCCGCTTTCCCTATAGTATAATCCACAAAAGGTCTCCTGTGGACCTTCTATTATGGTAGTGGTTCCACCTGCTAAA
The DNA here is from genome assembly GCA_034781795.1 of Crypturellus tataupa. Classification (NCBI taxonomy): domain Eukaryota; kingdom Metazoa; phylum Chordata; class Aves; order Tinamiformes; family Tinamidae; genus Crypturellus; species Crypturellus tataupa. The sequence goes on along the minus strand of JAWLRI010000255.1, from coordinate 333,440 downwards.
TATTACGGCATATTAAAAGCTATTCAAAAATGCATAGGAACAGTTTTGTGTGAGAACCTCTCTTGCCTTTTGGGCTGGAAATGTTATAAAGAGCAGTTGTACTTTATTGTACTTTGGCACTTCAAATTTTAGCCCCAGTTGGAAAACATAAGTGTAAAGATTTTTAAGAAAATCAAAGGAATTAATTTACTCTCTTTCTCTCTCTCTCTCTCTCTCTTTTTTTTTTTTTTTTTAGAGTTTTTCTCAGAATTTCAGCTGAAATGCAAAGATAGGTTATAGGTTAATTTCGTCCAAACCTGTCTTCCCACCTGTGATACTACTATGCAAAAATAGGAACTCAGGATCAGAAGGCAAATTGCCTCTCACTAAAAATGAGAAAGGACATGTATGCTCATAAGATAGACTTTAGAAGCTGATGAATCTCCCATTTCAATTCTGAAGCCTAAGGACTTGTACTCTTCCTGAGCTCTGCTTTCCATCCTTTGCAAAAAAATACTGGCTTGAAACTTGTGTCTTGCTTCAGTGTCTTCTTCAATACTCCTCCCAAGGGCAAATCTTTCCTGGGCTGTGTGAGGGTAACTACTTTTCCCCACGCTAAGATTTGATTGTGGTGTGTGGCAATCCCAGAGAGAATCAAGTGGAAAGAGTTGCTACTGAGTCTTATGACAGGTTTGCTATGCCAAGGGAGAAAGAAAAGCACAAAATGTGCCACAGTGCCAGTTCGGGCTGGCTGCTGGTGAAGCGCGTGATAATGCCAACCAGGCCTTTTGTTTCCAAGAGCACTTTACCTTCCATTTATACTTCTAGCTGTTCCTGTCTTCAAATCCCAGCCTTCTCCCACCTTCCACCCCCCAAAATTAAGCAAAGAGCATTTATTCTCCCAGGAATATTTTAGATATTTAGCAGATAATTTAATTTTCTGAGAAAGGCATTGACTGCTGCAGAGTAGAGGCCAGACCCTCATTGCAGGCAGACAGGCTCCACTTATTTTCCTGGCTCTTCAGATTTACTACTAACACACTGGCAGGCAGCAGTAGTGGATATGATGATGTAGTGTTGGAAATAATCCTGGGTTTCAGTAATACCTACATACTGCCAGATAATTATGTCCAAAGAGCCCAGATTTTCTAGAAGTACTGTCCCACCCTCCCTTCTGTTGGAAACCCTAATTTCCTCTTTTGCCCCTCTTTCCTTGCTATCAGCCTTGTCATGTCTCTCGTGGTCAGATCAAGGGTGTTTAAATATAGATTTAAAATTTCTGAGGGAGGAGCAACTCTGGCAAGGTTTTGTGGCCTAACTGATTTCAGTAAACTAGTACTGACTATTCAGGATCCCTTCCAATACTCTCTGGCCCTTCTTAAAACCTGCCAATGCTTTAGAAATTCAAGGGGAAAAAAAAAAAGCAGTAAACAGATGCAAGGAAGCTTTTGAGGTTTTTTTGTGTGTGTGTGGTGAACTTCCCCTCCCATGCCTTTTTTTTTCCTCTTCTCTACTGCTTGCAACTTGCTGAATTCACAAATACTGCCAAAGATAAGGCACAAGGTAACAAGGAGTCCTTGAAACTAGCTGGCTTGGTCCTTACCTGTCACATTTATGTCAGTGAGGGGATATTTTGGATATCTGGTTTCAAGTGCGGGCAAAAAGTGGTCTTGGAAGTTTTTGTACAAGTGGATTAGATGTCTATAGTCCTACTTCCCTTTCCCTAATGCTGTCCTGAGGGCTTGTTTCCTTTCCAACAACCATGGCCTTAAAATTATTAGGAGGTATTTTTGATGACTTGAGCTTCTACCATAACCTTGAGAGGTTTTACTCCTCTGTGATCACTTGGACACAGTGAAACAGTCCTGAGCGCTAGCATGACTACGAGGGCCCAGTAGAGTTATTAGTGGGAGCTGCTGAAAGCTGGGAGAAGATCGGACTCCAGTGTTATTTCCTGAAGGGCTCACACATGGTCCTGTGCAGAGTGCTAGCACCAGCCCTGTGCACACACACTTACAACCTCAAAATTATCTTCAGCCTTTCTTAAGCCTTGTGTTGGCCCATCATTTATAAGTAGCTTTCATACTGTCACAGGTTCAAGTGATTCCAAATCTTCAAGTAACACATTTTTTTTTAAAAAAAAAGAAACAATAAATAATAATTGCTGGTTTTCAACAAAAGGATTTCAGCAGACTTTCCAGATGGACACTGCTGCATAGAGCAGGCTCAGTGTAACCACATAATGGTTAAAATTTAATGGAGTGAATTCATTCTGGTAATACAATGGGTAAAACATAGCCAGTGTATAACAGAATATATGTATAAAGCACAAAGAAAACAAAGAAAAGAACTAAGAACTGATTGAAACCTTCAACTTTTGAAAAAGGAGAGGCTAACACAATGGTTGTCACATCTGCAAGGCACTTCTGTTCTTGAAAGCAAAAGATAATGTGCATATGTGTAAAGTTATGAGATACATAGAGCTTTGTAATACACAGAAATAAAAAAATAACTTTCAAAGATGGATTGTCTTGGAAGTGTATGAAAATAACGCAAAAATGATTTTAAACCATTTATCTTATCCCAGATATCTTTGGGAATAAAGACTAACTAAGCCCGTTAGTGACTGCATGCTATACATACCTTCTAATCACAAACCTTCCTCCTTGTTTTTTTCAAGCTGAAAGTCATTCCTGGGCAAAATACATATACAAGGTGTTGAGTCTGACATGTATTATAATAGCCATATACCAGTACGTAAAACTGTGTATATAGCCTTGATAGCTGTCCGCAGTGGGTTGAATTTTCCTTTTGCATACTGATCCAAGATGAATGACTGTGTCTCATCAAAACTTTCTTCTCAATGTTTTATTAATAACAAATGAGAGACTCATGAATCCATTCAATTAGTTATTTTCTTCTTTTTATTCTTTCCTTCCTTAACAGGTTGATCTGTCTCCAAAATGTACATTTTCTTCATTCCCATTGGATTAATGACATTATGATCTTTTTTTTCCTTTGGAATTTATCCATCCAAATTAAAAGTAAAAAGAGATATTGTACATTTGAGGAGTATTAGTGCTATGCCCTGCCTGTAAATCCCAATGCTGCAAAAATGAACAGGGACAGGATCTACCTTCTTTTAAGATTTTTTAGACTGAGTGTATCATGGACACATAGAGAAACACTTCCCTTTAGCTGCCTTAACTCATATGGATCTTTATTTAAGTTTTGACTCAAATAATAATTTTTCAACCAATTTAGGGATTGTAATATCTACTCTTGACCTTCAATTACAACCTGTGAACTATCTTGGTTAATGTGAAATTACATCATGTAGGAAATTCCCTTTTGTCCATTATCCTGGTCACTGAGTTGACAAGGCTCTCAGAGAGTCATGGGTTTATAAATCAGAGAAGTGAGGAACTCGGGAGTAATAGGTGTAAGACTAACATGGTGATTCCTTCCGTTCTTAAGGCCGCAGCAAGAACACAATGAAGAATGGACATTAGGTGTTTCTTTCTGGCACTGTGTCAAGTACAGAATATTTTATGCAAATTGAAATATCCTGTTCCGAGAAATAATAGATCTGTAGTGATTTCATTCCCATGTTAAAGCAGGAAGGTTTACATTGAAAAGATGGGTTGGCCACAACTTTGACCACTTGTTGAACACAAAAGGAATATCGAGAAGAAATTAATTGTATGGCATTAGCTAATAAGAAGCAACACATATACAAAAGAGAGGTCACAGACAAAAATTTGATAGAGCATAATTGATTATTGTGATTTGCTTAACTGGACTTGGAAATAATGGGAGAAATTGAATGTCACAGCGAGGAGAGTTGAAGTCAAGGCTGAAGGCTGTAACATATCATGTGTATGTGTCCCCATCCCTTCTTCTGGGTAGCCTTTCAGATCAGCAACAACAATTATACTCTATATGACATAGCTACGCATGTATGATATGATATGAGCATGTAGTAAAGATAAATGGTACTTGTAAATAGGATTGTACATGCTGGGGAAATATGAGGGATACAGTGACATAGCAGAAACATAATGATATCTTTGGAAAGATATCTCTATGGAGGGATAATGATTTCAGTCTTTGAAATACTTCAAAACAGGACAACAGACAAAAGTACATCTAATAGCTGTCATGACTATTTCTTATGGGATGGAATTTTGATGGTTCTACCTCTTAACTTAGGTATTAGTTACTGGTTACTTACCACCTTGTATCCTCTATGGGGATGTAAGCAGTGCTTTTACCTCTGTTTTCACAAGTGACTTTGTGATTTAGAACAAGGTAAAAATTAGCATGCTTAAATGAAGCATCAAAGAGGAAAGGATTTTGCAACAACCCCTGTTCTAAGTTTTGCTATAGATCAGGTGATATGGACTCTTCACCTACACTATAAGAACCAAATCACATTTACCTAGACAGCTGCTTTGGCCCTGCTCCTTAGTTTCCAGTGCAGTCTTGGTCAGTGCTCTCCTAGCATGTCTTCTTGTCTTAGGCAACGGACTGTGCCCAATTTCTGGTCTATGCTATGTATTTTCATCAACATAACTGAGTGGGTTAGAAACATCAAATGTACACCTTCTCATTTGATGGTATAGCAATGACAACAAAATTTCTAAAGTAGATGCTGGTAGCAGTAAAGGGTATTTTTATTATAACACCGTGCTGCAGAAGGACCTAGTAAACTGGACTGCGAATCCTCTAAAACTAAAACTGCATTTCCACTCAGATAAAACAAATTAGAATATGGGTACCAGGATATAGGAATAATTCTTCCCTTCCCTTCCCTTCCCTTCCCTTCCCTTCCCTTCCCTTCCCTT